>JAFBJR010000042.1:1050139-1314657 GCA_016785285.1 Brachirus orientalis
ATACGTATATATATCATTTAAATGCTACAGAGTTGTTACACATGCAGGTACTGGGTTTAAGGTTACATTTTTTTAATTGTATTGATCAATGAGAGTGACTTAATTGTTCAAAAACACTTTAAGAATTCTTCATGAAAAGGGCCACTGTGTCCTAACCCTAACCCTCTAACCGCTGATTAAACAGGGGGAATGTAGTTTTACCACTGAGTAGCTTGGGGGCAAGTGAGGTCACTCGTAGGTTGACCGCGTGGGCATGTGAGATGACAAGGGATTTCAAAGAAGTTGAGCAAACTGCTCAATCACAAGATTTCTCTTTTGGAGAAGTTCTTTCTGATTTCTCTTTTATTTTGACTCATGCGACACATTTTCGGCTGTGTGCTCGGTGGACTAGTTGCTTATGTAAGTGATTTGTAGTGTGTCGTCACAAGGCCTGCAGCAGCTCAGTGAAGCAGCACGGAACAGTTTTGGAAACATCTTCACGTGTGTGCATGGGGTGAAAACGTCATCCAAAACCAGCACTCAGCCTGAACATTACTTGTTTGATCTCCTCTCCTGTTCTCTAATATTCTCTATATTTGTATATATGCAGTAATGTACGATGCTGAACAAAAATGACACACTGATAAGATGAACATCCCAAAAGCAATCACAGAACAAAATACAGTGCAATCCACTGTATCAGCTGCAACATCATAAACACGTTGATTGTGTTTTTCATTATGAGAACGGAGTGTGGATTTAGAAGAAGAAGGAAGGAAGATATGCAGTCAGGGAAACGCTCTTTCCCAGTGACTCGAGGAAGCTAAACAAACACGTATAAAAGTTTGTGTTAATGAATGCTGACAGATCCTAGAACTTTATTTTGATAGCACTTTTCTGGTCTTGACCACTCACCTTAACATGTAGACTAGAAGAGCTAGGAGTTGAACCTGCAACCTTACTCTTAAAGACAACTCACTCTACCACTCAACTACCACCGTATTTGAAGAAGTTGAAGGTTGACATCATATTTTGTTATTTCTATTTTATTCCATTCACCCTCCTTCCTTAACAAGGTGCAATCTAGACTTAAGTCGATCTATAATGTTCTGTATTACTGTACTGTTTATTCCTTTTGGGCCCAAATTAAAAATTAAAGTTATTTTTTTGCCTTGGTAAAAATTAATAGTCTCTCCTGCTCAGTCAGTGCCCACTGTAATACATAACTTCATTTCATGCAGTCATGTGGACTCTGACAGAGACATGATGACCCATATTTATTATGAAGACACATGTTTTCAGTCACAAGGAAGGGGGTAATATTTCTCAAGGCAAACCAGAAAGCACTTTATCTGACTTGCGGTATAGCCGCTGTCAAGTTAAATGTGGTTTCTATTTGTTTGGTTTTTTTGTTTGTCTGTCTGGCATCACACGCTAAAGCAAACTTGTTGCTCATACCAAAACAGATGCCAGGCCATGTCATTTTTAACTCAATAGATGACAGATGGTAAATGGTGGAACATCTATCATTGGAGGAATTATGTTTTTATGTTTTCAGCAATTCTACTGTTTCCTTGCTTTTTAGTGCCAAGAAAGAGGCGGGTCACAATATTTAATTGCTAGTCGTCTTGGTCCTGGGTAATAAGAGTACACAGAAGTCGATCGGAATATTTTAGCAGCCACATGCATGCTGATGTGAGCGCAAGGAGTCAAAACACTCAGTTCAAAGTTCTAAAACCAAAACTGTTTGCTGAAAGAGACTAAATTTTTAAGCATTTAATGCTGAAACACACAAATAAAGCTGAGGGAAAGGTCATTAGAGGGAAAGGTCACTCGTGCTGCACAAAAAAAAATATTAAAACTATAAAATATAACTTTTGTATGCTACTTTCGCTACTTGAGTCTCTCTGTGTTTCTCCGTACAGCAAATTTTAGATCACATACCTAGTTCCTGCCCTGCACACAGGAAGTGATTTGTGCTCTGTCAATACATAGATAGATGGAATTAATTCTCTTGCTCAACAAGTGAATAACCGTTTCTTGCACCCACCCGCCCCTGTACCGCCAATGTATACACACAAACGCTCCCTCAGGTAACGTCTGATCACAAAGACCATTATCAACATCAAGCACAAAAGTATGTATTTAACAAAGTATTGCATTGTATTAAAGGGCCAGATTATCAGCCTCCAGGTAATTATGACCATCAGTAACAACACGATCTCACACTAGACTATCACATGCACAAAACTCTACTTCCTCTTTGACAGGAGAGGAAAACAGAGAATTATTGTGCAGATTGTTATCAAGTAGATGATGGACAATGAAGCTGTTGGCCAGACATGCAGACAGAAACCCTTCCACTGTGCGACTCGAGTCTGTGGCCACTGAGAGCGAGCACGTCGTAGCTCAACCTCAATGTGGCCAGTGTGGTTTGTCCCTGAACTCACCATCTCATGACAACCTTCTGCTGCACACGTGAGCACACTAAAGTGAAACAAACACACACGCATACACACACAAACCTGGGGGATTTTTTTTTTTGATATTGTTTCTCAAATTGACACAGTGAAATCTGTGCACCACATGATCATTTAATGTATAAATACTGGTGTGAAGAATGTAGACAGTGAAAGCAGCTGTACAGCATCTGTCTGTGTGCAAGGTTCGAAGCAGCCGCCTTAACAAAATGAAGCTCTGCATCCTCTTCATGTGCCTGACCCTCTTTGTTATCATTAATGGTAAGAACTATACCATTATGTAGTCTATTATTTCTTTGTCACTGAATGTTCCTGTGAAGTTGCAAGCTTAACTGTAAATCATTTTTGAAGATACTGTTGAGATTTTTTGCTGATTTGATCTGCAGACACATCATCCTAGAAACATAAACTGTACTTTAACAGGGCAATAAACATGCTTTTAGAACCTTGATTAAATTTGAGTAGATTTATTGGGTTACCTATCTATGTTTTTGCAACATTAAAGTGCATTTTTGTAATAATTTTTAAAAGTGAAAATTTAACTCACTGTTTTTCCACATTTCAGGCAGCCACTTTTTTTTACTACAAAATGAAAATGAGTTTTCAGGCATTGCTTTTTACTGTCATTATTATGTATGAAAATCAGTTCTCTGTATGTCTGTATTCATTTTGCACTGAATGCCATAAATCTATTCTCTAAAACAAAGTGGTGGCTGCTTGGATGGTGGAAAATCATGTGGAAGAAGTAAATATTTATTACAATACAGGTTTGTACAGTATTTTAGGTACATAGATGTGAATTGAGTGATGACCTTTGATCACAGTTTCACTGTGTTCTCCTTCTGCATCTACCAAACAGATTTCACAGCGTGTTGTAAAAACAGAGAACCTGAACGTTACATCACAAAGGATTTTCTATGTTTTATACGTTTTAGTCAGCAGGGAAAATTGAGAAGTTGTCATGTCACAGTGCAAAGGCTGGTGACAGTGAGAAAGTGGCCTTGTCATCATTTGATTCAGGAATTAGCAGCCATAGGATGTCGGGTGTAATAGCGATTTATAAAATCTCCGTTAAGCTATGCAGATAATGAAGGGGGAAAAAAAAACATTTGATATGTCAAAATATTAAAAGTTTGAGAATGCATGTGTACGCTTGGATCTTCCAAGTAAAGCAGTGACGTGACCCACAAACCCTCCGCCAAAGACAGTGATGCTGAAGTGCTTGAAGTGACCCAGGGTGTGGTGTTGTGTTGACAGGAATGCCTCCACTGGGCAGGGACTACAACACACACTGTCGCTGCCTGCAGGTGGAGTCCAGGATCATTCCTCCAGACAGTCTGAGGAGCATCAAGCTCATCCCTGAAGGCCCTCACTGTGCAAACACTGAAGTCATGTGAGTGAAGCCTCATTCCTCACATACGGACCGACTGAGTGGTCGGTCGGTCGGTCGGTCGGCCGGTGTCTGACTGACTTACTGATGTTTTAGCTGTGAACATGTTGAACACATTTCAACTGCATTATTATTATTACTATTATTGTTTCTAAGCAGAGCTGGACTGGTGAGTGGGGAGAAGGTCTGCCTGAATCCTCAGTCCGCGTGGGTGAAGAAGCTGATCCACTTTGTTCTGCAGAAACAGCTTCGTCAGCGGAACAATCAGGCGTAAACATGCAGAGAGTATCTGCCCCCTGCAAAACTGAGCCACGCTGTTTTACTTTAAAGAATAATACATGATCCCTTTTGTTTGCCTTTAACCCCTTTTCACTTTAATACCTCTGCTCGTGTTCTCATTTCTTTTTTATATATACAGTATATAAATATTTTATACAGAAACAATGTCTGGGTTTTTTTGAGTTGTATTACCTTAAGGTGAGTGTGAAACATGTGATTATGTTTGAATGGAACAGTAATATTAATGTTCTGATGCTTCCTTATTATTTGCCTGTTTTTGTTCTTCGTTGCTGTTTTGCATCAGGCTCCAATGTAAAAACAATAAACTATTGTTATAATCTAAAATGAGGTTTTATTGCCTACATTTCACCAATATGAATTTGCGACAGCATGAGTTCAAACCTTGCGTGATTGTTTATTAAAAATTGTTTATGGTCTGTCTGTATGTGTGAAGACAGAAGACAGTAGATATAATCATGAATGGAAAGAAAATGGATTATGAAATAATGCATTATGGAAAATATAGATTTAGAGACGTAAAATAATTTATGTATTACCAAATCTTTAATCTAGGATCAAACTATTACCGAATCTGTAGCACCTTGACCTTAGCTGCAGGGGGCGGAGACGTGTGAAATTAAAACACCTGTGGAGTTTCATAGGGAAGGTGATTAGAGCAGAAATGGAAACAGACGCTTCAGTGTGAGAAAGACAGAGACACTGTTGGTATGTTCATGATTTACTTATTTATGATGGAATTTTGCACAAGCAAAGGAGGACAAGTGCAGCACAGGAGATATTTGATTCCATTTGATGCAGCTGTATGCCTTTGGTTGATCTTATTCAGCATTTGCTGGGACGTGTGGTGACTCTGTTTGCATTTTCAACACAGTTGCACCATGGCTATGGCTGATTTATACTATTATTTAGACACTTAAGTTCAGTAAATGAATACACTTATTTTCTGTTATAATGCAGATAATTCACTTAATTATTAGAATATGAATTGTGTCTAAAATTTGAATTTAATCAATTAAATTGAACAGTGTATTGAATTTAATTGACATCCAATTAAATTGGGTAATTAAATTCATTGAATATGTTTGAATATGTAAAAAAAATGGCTGAAATTGGAAATCAATTATTTAATTTTTTTTTTTTTTTAAATGTAGTGTCTTGAGTAAAGTTAAGAATTTTTTCTCTTACATGGGTTAATTTTTTAATTTATATCAAAGAGAAGAAACTTTATATGGTTTAGGTAAAGAACAATTGTCAGATTAAATGATTTAAGAATTAAGATAATTGTAGTCATCTAAATGCTTATTTATTTATTCATTGCTGCTTTTTTTTTTTTTTTTTTTTTTTTTTTTTTTTTGGGACAATGTACATTCATTAACATTTCTGTAAATGCACCAGAGTATTGTATCATGCACCATGAGGTCCGAACAGATCTAATGGGTGCAGTGTTGATTGGATTTAAGTCGGTATGGATTTATAGTAGTTCTTTCATTAATTTGTTTGAATGTTATTAACCTGAAACTTCATCATCAAATTGGAACTCTGAAAAATTAATAAGACAAAAGAAGTTGAGCTGTCCAGCGTCCTCTGTTGTGCTTCATGCCTTTTTGAGCTTTGACACGCTGAACAGGAAGATCCCAAATAAATGGAGAGTATGACATCAGTGCAATAATGCAAGAGTGCAGCTTTTAATTAGCAAGCAGCATTCAGTGAATGGTACATACTTTGTACCAAAAAAAGCTTTACCAAATTAGGGGAAATAAAAATATTAATGTTCCTAAAATTATTCAATTGAAAAGTCCTTTGCTGGAATTTTAACTTCTCTCATTCCGACAACACTGGGCTGATGTTTGCTAAGAAATAATGAGATGATACATGTTAATGTTTACAGTACTTTATTGGACTTTATGTAACAAAAATGGTGATTAAATAGACATGTGCATTTACATAAATAGAACATAGTGTCTGTAGGAAGGCACATGGAAAAGTAGTAACACTGCAGTCATTTTACTTCAAATCTCACGTCTCTACACTTCAGGGAAAGGCATGAATATTCAATTATTTGATTGACATTTATGAGGTTTGTTGAATTCATGCCTGATGTAGAAACGTAATTTGAAATGTGTCACTTATTATGAAGTTAGTTTGATGAAAGCACAGGTCGCTGGTTTTGAAAGAGTCTGAAGTAAGTTTTAAGTTGGATCTTCTCTGTTGTATGGCTAATCATTTTCTGTCCCGAGTGACTGTAGAATAGCTTTTACCTTAAATGCCTGCCATCCCCACTGCAATTATAAAGAAAATGAATAAAAAAACAATCAGTAGAAAATGATCACTGTTCACAATTCCTGGGAAAATGTCGCACAAAGTTCTGTTTTGTGAATTTAAATTCCTGATGATGATCATCTCCAGCATCAGAACGTGACGTTATTTTGTTTTCAGTGTAAAGAACAAGAACACAGTGTTTTATCTTTCATATCCCAGTGTTTCAGTTCCCCTCAGGTCATTAAAACAGTCTCTTTCTCATTTCTCGTTCATTTCACAAGGGCTTCTCTGTGGAACAATCATCCGGTGCGACGACATAACCCTTCCCCTGGGGGAACCATGCCTGCAGGGCTTCCGTCCAGCTGCCCGTGTCACAGAAGGTCAGCAAAATGTCGAACACTGTTGACGGAGTGAAACACAAAGGAAAAAATTGCCCATTTTTTATTTGATATTTTGTCTAAATCTTTCCCAACTTGATTAAAGATCTAGTAACAAAATTAGAGAGCTGGTCAAGGCAAGTTACGCAACTTTTGGATTTCAGTTTATTCCTTTACTAAACCAGTATTAACAGGATAAATTTGACTTAAATCCCTGTCTTTATTAAATGATAATGTATTTTTGTTTGAAAAAACGAATCACCTTCTAATTCTAATGTTTTTGAATTAAATTACAGATGTTTTTGTATGTAAATGATTTGTTTACAAAAAAAGAAAAGGTAATCGCTGACCTTGATTAACCGCCAGGATCTTTGAATGGAAATTTTTGGCGTTGCTTTTCTTCACCATGTACTCGTCAAGGGGCAGCCTCGCCGTGTGGACGCTCAGTTCTGAGGCCCGTGAGAAGCTCAGCTTCTGCAAAACATGCAAATAAAAAATATTGTTTTTTCTGCCACTTACAACATAAACTATTGCACACAATGAAATGTGGGTGCAATTTAAAATAAAAAAGGTTAATTTACCTTCATCTTCTTGAAGGTAGATTTTATATATGTATGTATAAATTATAAAATACCTTCTGAATGCTTTCATCCACAAGACCACCAAGGACATACACTTTGTCTGCATCCACTGTTTCCAGAGCTGCAATTACAGAATATTAATAACAAATACTGTTACAGAAAATCTGCCTGGCAACAACACTTGCATGTAAATGTAAGTGTAAATATAACTTTTATTTTTATTCCATGTCTGCATTTGATGATCTACTTAAACCTGAGGGAGACTTGTTTACAATCTTTTTTTTTTATTATTTACTAGTGCCAGGTCCTCCCAACTTGTGCCTTTTTTGTGTGTGTATTTTTGTGTTTAAATGGTCACTAACAGTGTGTTGCATTTCTTATCCAAACAGTGGTGTCCTTAGAAAGTCACCTGTCAAACGACCCATTGGACAGTTATGTGATTAACAGACAGATGAAGGGAAAATCTGTTGGTGCTGCATTGTGCATGTGTCAGTAGATATTTCTGTCACATCTCTACTGATATCTCTTGCATTTCTTGTCTCGACATTGCCAAAGTCAGCCCTGCACTTACTGGTGCCCTTTATCCCTTTTATTCATTTCATGTTATTCATATATTCTATTTTATTATTATACTGTAATTTTTTTTATCATTTCTAAAGTACTATATTGACAACTTAAAATATTGTCATAGTGTTAAAACAGCATCAGTGGTTCTATTTCTGGACAGTAAGTGGTCTAAAGGCGCCCTCTTCTGACCAAAATATTACACTTCACCCAAATATTTTCAATGGTGTTTCCCTGTGGAATTGACCCTAATGTCCAACAACCACTGATTGAGGAAAAACTGACGGATCTGTAAAATGAATCCAAAACCTTCGAAACCTTGTTCAGCGTCTGGTGAGAGGTAGACGATGGTTTCTGTCGGAAAAAAGTCCAGAAAACTTTCCTGTGTGATTTCCATCTGAAAAACAAAACAAATAAAGATGATTTACAAATCCAGGTTACATAGGAAGTGGGTGAGACTATATATATGAGGCTGCTGTTATGTGTTATATTTGCATTTACCCTGTTAACAAAATTAATATATGCAATGGGGCTTGGCACCAGCATGAAGTGACCAAGAGTGGGTTTTTAAAAAAATGTGAAGAGGCAACTGTGGCCTCGGAGAAACAATCACAGACTTTTCTTTTTAGTGAAATGCACATTATTTGAAAAATACACTATCTTTGAATGGCCATTAGCCTCTTTAACTTAAAATAAAAATGAAAAGCCACCACACTCTGTGACTTTACTTTGATTCATTCATGAGTGCTCATAAAACCCAGTCAGCAGTTTGAAATTTGAATTTGAGATAAATTTGAGATAAATCTTTCATCCACCTGCCCCTACTGCCGCATACACACAAACGCTCCCTCAGTCAGGTCTGATAGTTTTGCTTGATAGGAGCCTGTTTTTTTTTTTTAGATGGACGCAACAAATAATGTTACGTTGTTCCTAAATATAAATCAACAATAAAAGTTACATACTGCGTCACCACAAAATGTCAGCATTTTGCTTCCTTTGCAAAAATGAATACAGATGTATGAGAATTACAATATTCACCATGTAGCTCAGGAAGCCATCGTTCATTCGTATGCACTCTCTGTAAAGACGGCTGTCCTCCCTCAGGTCTGTCAGGAAAACATGGAACGGTCGAGCCGCCTTCTTGTTTGACCCGTACAGTCTTCTTAACTGACCGGCCAGTCTGCTAATCTCCTGACGCACACACACACAGAAGGAACAGGAACGTAAACGGGCCGTTCAGATTCAGGAATGCTGTTTTTAAAGCTTCCTCGTCAGATGTCCTACCTTGTCAGACATGCTGTCGGTCATACTCAAATCCACACAGAGTTTGAGTCCAGAGGACTGAGCCTCAGCTAAACGCTCTTTAGTCATTGCCTTCATTACCCGTTTGGTAAACTGACAGTTAATACTGGCACCTGCATGAAAAACAAACACAGGAACTTTTCCCGTCAGTCTCTCTAAAGCCAAACACCTATTCATGGCTCTTTTTGGTGCTTCTTTACCAGAATCCCGTTCACGGTTCAGCCTCCTCCTCTGCTTCTCCTCTTTCCTCTTGCTCTTCTTTGCGGCGAGCTGCCTCTCCCAGCGTCGCTGCTTCCTCAACACATTCCTCTATTTGTTCAAAGAAAACATGTAAAGTAAAGAAGAGAACCTCTCTCCACTCATCAAGTTTTTTGATGTATATATGAATGGCATGTTTAACTTGTTCTTGTTTTCCAAGTTTAAATACTATAGTCTGAAGTTCCCTACCGTCCCTACAGGACAGTGTCCCAAAGGGTGTCCTTAGAGGAAATGATATGCAGTGCTGTGTAGAAAATGTCCATCTTGGTGACAGAAAGTGAAGCTGTGCTGTAAAGTATGTCCCTTTTATAGGTGTACACAGGTGTATGAGAATATACTAGTAGCATCTTCCCCACCATTGCACAGCATGTGCCCTTTTAATGCCCTTTTAATGACAAATATTATTTAATTCATTATATACGTTTTATTTTTATACAAGGACAATAAAATAACATGGGGGTGAGTAAATAAATAGACTGAAACAAATGCTACAGTGTAGAGCTGTGTACGTTTAAAAATATTCTTAGACATCTTTGTTTTTAATGAAGGTTAAACTCACTCACTGAACACGCTGCATCTTCTCTCCCAGGCTTTTCCTCCACCACATCAGCCTCCACATGAATGTGAAGCAGATCCATCTCCTCTGAAAGTCCATTCAGCTGCATCACGTCACACTCGGCGGAGAGGACATGTGCCATTTGTCTGAGTGAGTCACTGACTCATCTAAGTAACATCACCTAGACATTCAGTCGTCTCAATCATGAACTGAAAGCGACATCTGAAGGCATAAAGGAAGGTAGAAAAAGAAGAAAACACGCGTGAGTACCAGAGAAAGAAGCAGCTTCCTGTTGCGTACACGTGAGCGGCGCATGAGAGTGACGTCAGAGTAAACAAACTCGTCCAAAAAGTTTCTATTTAAAAGTGTATATTTTCTCATAAGTAAATGACGTGTTTTGTTTTTTTTTTTATTATTATTTTTTTAATATTTTAAAAATAATTTTAATTAAAATCTATCACACACTGCTTGATACTCTTGTTCTACCAAAGGAGGGCGCTGTATGACCGACACTGCTCCGCTCACTGTTAGGAATAAGTGACTACATTGGGGGAGAATAAGTGACTACCGTCGTTGGAAAACTAACATCGGTTTTCTCTTCATTAAATGCACCTGTGCTCCATCTATCCCTAAGCATAATTCGGGCAATTGTAGCTAATAAGAAGCCATCAAAGTGTAAATTGGAATATGTTTCTTAGGATTATTCCGTCTGCGTTCATTGTATTTTAATTTATTCCTTTTTAAGTAGACGTTATTGTATTTTCCAAGTGGGTACTTATTTAGGGAGGTAGGGGAGACACTTTCCATCACCAAACTATTAGTAGAATACTAGAATAATTCGGCTCATAAATGAGCAATGGAATGGGGAAAGTAGCTTCTAAGATTGTTTTCACATATGTTTATTTTTTAGAATAAAACACAAGCTCTATTCAACTTAAACCTACCAAATCATGACACTCGTTTGGACCTGGGTGGAACTGTAGTGTAACCCCTGTGTCTAGTCGGACGTACAAAATGGCACAAACGTTTCCTCTTTAATTTCAACTTTAAATCGTAAATTTCTTAACGGAGCTTTATTAAACTGTAACAGATAAATAAATTAGACGTACGTGTTTTAATGAATATTAATCGTCTCGTCTTTTAAAACATGATTTGCACGTCCGTTGTTAGCAGCTGACGCTAATGCAGCCTCGCAGCAGCCAATAAAATGGGGGCTGTGCTACCGAGAGGCATTGTGGGTACTAACATTTTTAATTTCTTAATTTTTTCACTACGCATATTAGTCTATACTGTTGAATCATTATAAACATATAGATGGCGAGTTTGACATTTGCCCAATAACACTGTTTAAAAAATGCCGATTAGAGGTAATGGCCGCTGTTTACCGTTTTAAACCGCATTTGCACGTTTAATAAAAGCATATTTTAGTTTCCATTTTAGAGTTAAAACTTCACTTTTCGAACTGTTGGAGTCACCGATGATTGAATAAGTAAATGTATGTCGTGAAGAACTTTGAATGTGCCGGAATGAATTATGTGCACCGTGACCGAGACATCCAGTGATGACTAATGTAGCCTGAGACGGCTCATTTGGAAGGTCAAGACTATACTTTCAGGGATCATTTCTATAGTTGTTGACTGGAGAAATGTGTTGCTTAAGTGTTGGTCTCGCTAATCACGATGACGAGTATTGATGCTTTTTCCTGAGCGCGAAGCGATTACAGAGACCAGGTTTATTTCTGGGCTCTGTATTATTGATGACCGTTCACTATCTCCTCTGGGGATAATGAGGGAAGAAGCATGATCAGAGTGATAGTGCATATGTGTTTAAAAATACTGCAATATATCAGATTAAAACATGTCTCTAGTTGGTATATCATGATGGAATTAACATGGATGTGATAACCAGGGAAAGCGTGTAGGTTACACGTGTCAGGCCTGTTCTGCTTATGAAGACAAGCTGATAGTTGCACCCTTAGGTTAAATAGAACTTAGCTTTCCTAAATAAGATTGTTTACCAATAATCAATGAGATCTTTGGCACCGCAGCCATTTTGCGAGGCGATGCTAGAAAAAAATCACAGGTTTAGATAATTTATTATTAGTAATATAATTATGCCTTATTGGACTGTGGTGTTACATACAAGCTCGACACATTTATTAGATCGCGTGTCATAGAAAAAAAACAACATAAATATTGTAGAAATCTAATATGTAGAATTTATTTGGTAAATAAAAAACTGGATTCACCTTTTTATACCCCAAAATTTGAGTCGGTTCACTGGGCTTCTCTGAGAAATCAGACATTGGTCAAGTACATTAATCAACCACTAAAGCTAATTATTATGTTCAGGAATGCAAGTAAATAACTATTTTTAACTATTATTTGACATCTTAATCAGTAAATAATGCGTTTTATTTTTTTCATTTTTTTTTAAATAAATCAGTAAATCTGAAAATTCATGGGTGACAATTACCTGTATATTTTAGCATTAAAATGATCATTTTGGTTAAAAAGCTTCTACATACTGGTGTATTAACCATTACATAAAATATGATTTTGATAATTACCAATGCTGTTAATTTAGGACATAAACCTTACATAGAGTGATGGTGTAATGCATTTGTTAATCACTCTGTAGGCATATATTTATAATTGTCTTTGTGTTATTTAGTTCAGTTTATGTTATTCCTAACTTGTTTTGTACTGTAACCCCTACAGTCCCAGCATAGGAACCAGCAAAGTATTTATTATTATTATTATTATTATTATTAATATTATAAGAAACTTACATAAACATCATAATCTGAGTGTTTTATTCAAATTTAGTCTGGTTATTGGTTTCCTTGTGAATTTATTCAGCGACTCTACACTTTAATGACTGAATGTTTTTCCTTGACCTGACCACAGTTCAAATAGTTTTTCCTACAACATTGATCATTTATGTATAATAAAAGTTTAGACGCTTGGACACTTTTCCAGGAGAAAATAAAAAAAAGTTTATCGCAGTATCTTTCATGATTGGTAATATTAGTGTGTGTGTTTTGTTTTTTTTAAAGGTTGTTGCCAAGAATACACAAATAATACAATGTTTTGTTTTGTTTTAATGGAAGCGCACACACAGTGGGTTTGCGCGTCTGCTCGGCTTTGTGTTGTTGCCCAGAGTGGGCGGGGTTTAACTCCACCTGCCAAGAAAACCACTGGGACAAATTCCTGTCTGCTGGCCTGGAGAAACACTCAAACCTCCACCAGAGAAGAAGACGGAAAAGGAAAAGGGGGAAAAAACACAACTCCATGTGGCTTCATCTATGTTATGAATAGCGTCGGAGTTGGAGCGATCACTTCTGATTGACGTGAGAAACTGGAGGAGGAAGAAAAGGAGGAGGAGGAGGATTTGCTCTTGCGCTGGTCTGCAGGAGAGGAACGAACCGGTCTCCTGTCACTGGATGAGGTTTGAAAAAGCGTTTTCCGGACTTTTTCAGTCGCATCACTCACCCAGAAGAAAGCATGACACTCGAATGATGTTCAGCAGTTCTCTCGATGGAGGCTCATACTCGAACAATTTGGAGGACTTCGACTCTGTTCGCAGTGTTCTCCTTTACAGGTCAGTGAAGACTTAACATCTTCATCTTATATAGCCACGTTCTTAAGTTGTGAGTTGCAAGTAAATACTGTCCAAGCCTACAAAGTGGGATCACATGCATACATCAATAAATGTACACATTTAAAATAAATATTGATAGATCGATATACTGTTTTAAATTTTGCATGGCTCACTGTTCTACCATTAAACGCCAGCGGCAGTAACACATTAGACGCGGATCTGTGCTGATGTCAGCTTCTCGCCGTAGGTTCTGGTAGGGAAAAGTCAGCTTCTGCGTTGTCAGTGGCAACCGCGCCGTCCACCAACGAGATTACGCGCCAGTGCGTCACGTGACCCTGTAGGAGGAGCGGTCGGCGTTGACAACATGGCGTGGAAGTATTAGCGTCCGTTGTGCTGAAAGTTTATGAAGGAAATTAAACGTCCTCTTTGATTAGTTTGTGTGTTATTTTCACTTAATGGCTAATGCCAGTGTTGGCCAATGTCCCACTTTGTGTGGCGAGCAAACGGAAGTGTGCGGTACCGAGCACGAGAGCGGAAGCGACCGCGAATCCACGTCCCCGTCTTGCAGCGGCTCCGACTACTCTGAGTAAAAGACCTTGTTTTTAAACATTTTCGCACGTAAAGGTTTCACAAAATGGAAATAAGTTTTAAAGACTATGTAGCTTCCGTTAAAGAGAAGACTGCATAGACTAGAAGGCACGACTACATAATTATTTTACCTAGGCCTGGTTCTAAACGTAATTGAATATATTTTTATTGATATTTTTAATAAGGAAAGCAGCACGCACTTGAAAATGTGTGAAAATGTGTTTTTAGACAACAGTTTTCTAGCTAAAATGTCCCAAAACCAATATGTTTTCACTACAGGAAAACCTGCATGTGTGCTAGTTTAAGTTCGTAACCTTCCCACTGATCCCCATTTTACACTTAATCAACAGTTGGGTTCTTCAGAAGCTGAAGCTTTATGGTTTCTATTGTTTACATATAAAACATAGTTGTGGAATGTGGTTTCCTCTGATTCATTTATGGGCCAGAGACAGCTGGTTTGTAAGAATATATGCTGTGATCAGCAGCTTTATTCCATGCACAGTCTTTCCAACCTCTGTCCCCTTTTTTATAGCTTTGTGGCATGTGTGTATAATTCAGTTTGGGAGGTCAACCGTCTTAAATAATTGTAGGCTTCTCACCATTATAAGGAAATAAATTGGATGGCATGTCAAGACAGTTTACCACAGTTTCTGTTTTCTGTAAGTGTTATTTAAAAGAAGACTAAACAAAGGAAAAAAAGTTTTGGTCAAACATGATTATGATTTGTTAAATGCAGCAGCTTTAATTGAAGTTGTTTAACCCCAAAATATGATGTATTTGGCCCCTTCATATGCACATCCGTTTCAACCATATTTTACACAGAATTTATGCTGCATTTCATTTACGTTGGAACCAGAACTGGGGATGAGGTCAGCACTCAATTGACCACGTTCTAGTTGAGAAGTTGGGGAAAAAAACATGGACACAACTTAATCTCATGTTAGCAACACCAGTTGATGATGTCAGGGATGATGAGGTGGATCATCATCATTTGCTTAAGTCATACAACATTTAATAATTTAATTACTCAACAACAAAACAATAATAGATACACTTCCTTAAGTGATTTGTCAGCCTTTTAAATGTGACAGTTTTCTGGTTTCTTGTTCCTTAATGACAGTAAACTAAATATCTTTGGTTTTTAAAACTAAATATTTGAGGACATGAATATTTTGAGATTCAGAAACACTGATTGAGAAAATAATCACCAGATTAATCACTAATGAAAGTAATCATGATTGCAGCCCGTCTGAACTAATATCTATTTATTTTGATTGCCACTTTTGGATCTCTTCCCTTTTTATATATTTCTGATTTTCTTATATCCCGTTTGTTTTCTCTCAGTGACTTGGAACCAGAGTGGCTGGATGACATTCAGAAAAATGGTGAACTTTTCTACCTGGAGCTGAGTGAGGGTGAAGAGGAGGTGGCATTGGCTCAGGCCAACGCCAGCCAAGGTGTGTCCACTAATCATGTGCGCTTCAGTGAAAAGGAAGCAGAGATCATCACTGAGCAAAACAAGAAGCAGCGGTGTGGTTCACGGGCAAAGCGCGAGCCCGCTCTGAAGAGGCTGGCCAGGATCCTGAGGAGAAAACGCCGGCCATCTCAACAGAGAGGAGGAGGGAAGGATGGGGGTAAAGACGGCTCAGCTTTGACTCCACCGGCCTCCATCCTGAAGAACCAGCTGAACCAAAGGCAGGGTGTGAGTGTTCAGCAGCAGCAGCTGAAGGAAGTTTGTGTCTACCTCAACCCCAAACGTCTCGGAGGTTCATCAGTCCTTTTGTCTGATAGTAGAGGCCTGTTAGAGACTCTGCTAGGTGTTATACATCGTCCATCATGGACCAAAGGACAAGGGGACTCCACATTTGTCAGACAGGAGGACAGACTGACTGTTCATGGATTAATACCCAACAGCCCAGCCATCAAATGTGGCCAGATCCTTATCGGTGAGACCATTATTCTAACATCTAGCTACTAGTTAACTATTATAGGGGGCGACAGTAGCTCAGTGGCAGAACAACCTTCAACTTTGAAGGTTCAACGGACCCACAACCTTCAACTTTGAAGGTTGTGGGTCCGCTAGTCTTCATGTCAATGTGTCCTTGGGCAAGACAATAAACCCCACATTGCTCCTGATGGCTGTGCTGGCAGTGTGAATAGGTATGACAGATGAGTGATAGAAAAATGCACTGTACATATATACGCTGTGTGAAAGTATGAATGAATGGCAAAAACTGTGGCGTAAAGCGGCTTCAAGCGGTCATCAATACTAGAAAAGTGCTATACAAGTACCAACCATTATAGAAAACAATTTAGCACTGGATTAGATGCTCACTTGCAACAGTATTGATATCAACAGTACTGTCATCTGTTATGTTAACAGAAATTGTTACTTAACAGGATAGCACACTTATTTGGTCTCCTAAAATCCCAGAATGAAGCTGAGAAATGTTGAACAGCAACAAGACAAATAGTGGCAGCTAAAATTTGATAAAGTCTCTATATCCCTTAAGATTGAAAGTACAGTCATTACTGTGAGTTTTGAAGAATCACTCACAAGTATATGAAATAACCTTTAATACTAGCCTCCATCACAAAAAATGTGTCCTTTTTATAATCTTAAGATGGAGATAACAGCTGACTATTGGCCAAAACTGATCTACAACTGAAAAATCAGTGCATCCCTAAATTGCACACCACACAATCGCATTGCCACAGTGAGGCTGCAGTTATTACAACACAGTCTGTCAAACAAACACATTACTAAAGGTTATAGAAAAAACTAACGAGTATGATTGTTTGGTGACTCGATTAATTCACCACTATTGAGTTTTGGGGATAGAGGCTGCTTTTATTTAAAAAAAAATCATATAATGTCAGAAGCCAAGCTCTTTTACAAAGTAATAAAATCACTATTATAGTTTCAAGTTTCATCTGTCTTTTAAAACCACACTGTTTAAAAGCACTAAAATATATGTGTAGGATGTTTAATGGCTACTTGTAATGACCAACTCTTAGCAACAGCATCTGTACTGAGTATTTCTCAGAGAAACACTAAAAGCAGCCCTGCTTCTAGAGAAATCAGAAGTGGGTTTGAAAGCTGACATCTCTGAAGTGATTTTCTTCTATCTGGACTAACCATCGGGCAGCTTCTACCAGCAGACGGAGGAATGCCAGTTGTGCTTCACCACAAATGATTACCCACATGAGTTACTGTTTAGAGAAGCTTTATACAGCACAGCTACATACTTAAACAATTAGAGTGGTTAAATACCTGAAATAGCTCTGTTTCTGAAATCGTAGTCCTCTGTCTCCTTGCACACACGCAGGTGAAGCTCTACCCATGGCATTTTCCTGATTTCTTACAGGGCAGTAAAACACTTTTCATATAATCAGTCAATCCATTTAAAGTTGTGCTTGTACTTATTTAGTTACCCTAAAATAAGGTCAAAATGTTACAGTAAATGCAGCTTGGTTGTAGATCATCCAGATTCAAGAGCATTGCCTCTTGAAATAATATGCTAGCAAACTTCTTACAAAAGTTGAAAAGCCATTCACTTACTGAATGCTTTACACTACAGAACCATCTTTTTGCTTCTTTGCTGTCCAGAAATGTTCTAAGCATGTTAAGTTAATTTGTATTTACTGTTTCATCGGCCACTGATAAGTGTTTATGTTCGGCTTGTTGTGTTCAGGTGACGTGCTTGTAGCAGTTGATGATGTAGAAGTGACCTCTGAAAACATCGAGAGGGTTCTGTCCTGCATCCCGGGACCAACACAGGTCTGTGTGTGTGTGTGTGTGTGAGAACTGACCAATAACAAGATACGTGCTGAAAAAAACACATTTTTGTACTTTTTTGTCTTTTTGTCAAATTTAATTATCACTTAAATCTGTAGTACATACCTTTTTTGGTGGTGTAGTGTGGTTTATTGTCAGTATGCTGTCATACCCCTCAACTTCACACACTGGTTTCCATGACTTTGACATTGCATTGACTTAGATTAATTTCTTAGAGACTTACTCTAACCTTAGCCATAATTACTAAATTACTAGTACCCTAACCTTAACCTCAGCCTAACCTTAAAATGTAGTAATTTATGTTATGGGGACTGAATCTGTTAACAGTCCATAATGTGACTGTGAACAAATTTAGGTCCCCACAACATAAGGAATACCAGGTACACACACACAGTAAATCAACAGCTTCAGATCAAGACAGATGGAGGCAACAGCCACATTTAACTTCTAAAATCAGATGGCTCTGCTGCTGTATACACACAAAAGCCTCCATCTGTTAGGTCTGATAGTATTGCTTGGCATTGCTTCTTTTCTCAAAGACCACGCAGAATAACATCAACAAAACAAAAATATCGTCAAAAAATGCCAGCTTCAAAGCTTCTTTGCATAGCTTCTGTTGCCCTCCTGAGGTATTTGGAGTAATTACCAAAACAATGCCAGTGCCTTAAACATGACACATCCCTGGTCCTACATCACCTTCACTCCTCCACTTCCCAGTCCAGGTATTTCTAGCAGTAGAATCCAATTTTTTAAAACACTTTTGGTGATGCTTCTTGGCATTTTCGGTTCGCAGTCATCCTACTTTTTTAGCAAAATGTTGCTGATGCCTCCTTCTCTCTTGACATTACTTGTATGCAGCGCAAGACTGTCACCTGGCAAAGTGAGGTCTCATCACAGCTACACTTAGAAAGGGTCATGTGGGGCTCATAGTCAGTATTGTCTGAACTAATTTCACAATGGTTTGAATGTAACTGACATTAATTTAAATCAACACATTACACACTGCAACTTTTAAGTTATGAGCTTATCAAACAATTAAATATTTCTACCTTATTTGATAAGACTTCTAAATCATAGCATTTAGGTCTTCACATTTCTACCCAGGCAGAAAGATGTAATATTAATTTAAACCACAGTTGTTCTTCTAAGATGCTAAATTGTGTATAGAAAGCATAGGCCACTGCTGTTTATCATCAAAAAAACAAACAATTATAGAGAACATTATGCTTTGATCTGTAGCAAAACAAAAAAATCCTCAGTCTGTACCTCAGTTGCACATTTGCACAGCAAAAAACAGACCATCAAAAAGTAGGAATTTGCAAATAACAGTGCACACAGGGTGGATGGCGGGCACAGTGGACAGACACGACTGTGGCGCGATTCTTTTCAGTGCCACAGGAAGCTGCTGTGGGATAGAAAGCTCAGCTGATTAGAAGATGTAGTGGGAAACTAAATTACATTGTAGGGAAAAAACGAGTGAGGGAGTTGGTTTTTTATTTTTTTGGAAAAGTATGAGCTTCCTCGGGCACCACAATGACTTTCAAAAAAACTTGAAATAGAGCTGTGTTGCTGACAGACTGACTGTGTTTGTGTGTCTCAGTTGAAGCGTGCATGGTGCTTATTATGGTTGGAGGAGCAAATATTAATATTAAAGTCAGGGCAGCGTGGCTTTTACTAATGCTGAAAAAAATACAGTTCCTCTTTCATGTATGTGTGTTGATTCATGAGTGTGTGACATCAACAGAGTGGAATTTCAGTGAGAGCACACTCCAGTCTAACCACATCCTTATTATTTATGATGAGAGAGAGAGTGCTGCAGTTAGCCTTTATCCAATTATTTCCCAAATTGAAAGTTCAACTATTAGAAAGTTTCTTCTTTTCTTCTTTCATGTCAGCTCAGCATAAGTTATTTCCTGCATCATGAGGATGCACTGGCTTTAAAATCCATTTTACAATGCATTTTCCATTTTGCCTCTGCTCTCACATCACACTAACAGATTGCAAGTGAGCAAGACAGAGTCGCCAATTGAAAGGTAATGGTACCTAACATGGTGCACCACCAGTACTCGTCTTTAATAATATCTCTGGGTAAAATGGCTGGGAGCCCAGATGTTGGCGCCTGCTGGAGAAGCGGGTGGCCTGTGGTTAGTGCTGACAGCCTCAGGGAGTTCTAGGAGTCATCGTTGGATTAGAAAAATACAGTTTGGACATTTCTGACCAGGGAATATGATCTTTTTTTGCACACATTTGGTAAAGGCACCATATGGTCTAGGACTGGGGAAAACTTTAGACATCACTATTTTTGAACTAAAACTGGTTTTCTTAGTGAGTTGCTGAAGCAAACTAATGAACCTTCATTAGTCACTAAATGTCTTTCTGTAAAACAATGTAAGCAGACATGGATTGCTCAATTAATGTCATGTTTGATATTCTGTGTTTCAGTCAAACACCAAAATATAGCTGGGGCGTGTCCAGTAAAGACGGAGTGGTTAAAACCCATAACTGGATCTGCAAACTCCCTCACGGTTTGAGGTCAAATCCCTGCAGAACCTCCAGTGCTCTGCCTGTCTCTCAGCTTTTCTTCCAAATACATCAGTGAAGGAGCAGTCTTCCTACCCACTTTATTGCTTTTATAAGATATTTCCTTTTATTTTAGAGCAACATAGCAAAGAGGTAAAAACCCAAAAAAAAAGAGAAATTGCCAGCAATTAAAGCAGGAGGGGGCCTTGCTTGGGTGAAGCTGTTTTCTTCTTTTGCCAGCAGCTGTTTAATAGTAAATAACTGAAAGCAGCAAAAAGTTGAAGTGATCTCTGAACTGAATGACCTTAAATACAGTGAACCCTTATTCATTCAGGACTCAAATCAATTGGTCCTGAACAGTGGATGTAACCATACTGTGCCACCCTTCATGATACATTTTCCACATCTGGCTTTTGGTTTTGATTTACTTGATATACACTACTTAAGTTAGGGATATTGTTATTTACATGAGTGCTTTTCCTATTTGGTCTTAATTTTAATGAAATAAGTAAAGGTTCCCTTTGATATTGCTAATAATGAATGAGACACACCAAGTTCACAAGCAACATCTGACTGCCTGCCACCGACCCGAATGATGAACTTGGAATGACTTACTGACAATACCAGCTTTTTATGCCCACAGAATGTTGAAATTGATGCCACATTGAAAAGGGTATGACATCCACTCAGTTTCTCACAATATCCCTAACTTATTGTGAGTAGTGTAAGTTAAGCTCAGGCCCACAGACGACTTATGATTTGCTGACAGGTCTCAGCCTAGAGAACAGGTATGCAACTGTAGGCCTACATGAAGACTTTCTCTTTGTTTTCACTCTTTTGTAGACATTTTCATTTATTAAATGAAGCTTTTCTATTCAGTTTACACAACTTTATTACCCCACTATGGGAAAGTACTGTAGTTAAGACCTGCTGGGTGAAGACAACAAAACACAAAGATGTCCCATAGCTGCATACACAACCAAGCAAGTGCAACTAGAGCCAAGTAAGTCCCAGTAGTTGATGTAAAGCATAAAATGATACAGTAAGATATGATAAGCAGTATAAAAACCTTATGAATATAATGTAAAAGAAAAAACACAGATAAAAATAAAGATTCCAAGAGTGAAGTTTCAAGTCTTACAGCTGAAAGGACTAAAGATTTGTCCATGATCACGCCCTGATGGCAACAGAGTAAACTAACCTTCTCTTACAAGGGCATGTTCAGCTGAGACCAGGATGCTTAATACCATTCACAGGATTTGTTGGTTGATTTGTTGGTCCAATGATTTTAAATCAGATCTTTACGATATTGTTCAGACTTTTCCAGTCTAAAACTGCCAGGCTCTGAAACCAGCGTATAAAAGAAACAGTGACAATACTCAGTAAAAGATTGATAAAACAGGTGTAGGAGAGCAGGCCT
Source organism: Brachirus orientalis (assembly GCA_016785285.1). Taxonomy (NCBI): domain Eukaryota; kingdom Metazoa; phylum Chordata; class Actinopteri; order Pleuronectiformes; family Soleidae; genus Brachirus; species Brachirus orientalis. The sequence continues at coordinate 1,072,116 of JAFBJR010000042.1, forward strand.
GACAGGGAATGAGTTTAGTTTGCGGAGAAGATGAATTCTTTGTTGGCCCCCGTTTCACAACAGTTTCAGTTTTCACATCAAATTTAAGTTGACAATCAAAGAAACATATTTGCACCATCTCATTGTGTATGATACTTTCTGTAGTAGCATCTCTCTGTGGGAAATTTTTTTAAAACTCCTGTTCAGTGACTACGCATATTAAAGATAGGTATTGTAATAATAAGTCAGCACATTTATGTCTACTAATTTACTCTTCTGTTGATTGACTCTACAAGCCTTTTTTACACACATCACACACAGAGAGAGCTGCACTATCTCTTCCTCCTGTGCATCTTGACGGCACGTGTTTCCATGTGCGTGCCTCTTGGATTTCCATGCTCCTCTGTTTCTGTTTCCACTGTGACTTAAATGAACGACAATGTAAAATAGAGCATTGGAGTATGAAAAGAAAAAATCGGGTTTGCGGAGGTCTGGTTTTAATTTAATCAAACACACACGCCTGCTTTTTTTATGCTGTGGTTTTCTCTAGATGTTGGTGTCACTTTCTATCTGACAATCCTCCATAATGCTTTTCTCTTTGTTGCCTTTTCCGTCAATTACTGTGTAATGATTGAAGCACAGCACACATGCATGTCTCTGTTTTCCAAACACAAAAGCACAAGTAAAAAAAAAATATCCCTCATTATTGTCATCATCATTATTGTGGAGCCATAGTAAGAAAATCAAAGAAAACTGAGAAAGTGGTAAGCCGGCTTGCCCCCTTCTATTATAACAGAGTAGTTTTTCCCCACATTTTCCGTCTGTGTTCTATCACTCAATTTTCAAAATCCGCTTCTCTGCTTTCCCTTTTGCTGCCTCTTCCAGGTGAGGTTGACCTTGGAGACTGAGGCTCTGGTGGACGGCAGCAATGCTGGCGACGCTTTATCAATGCGCAAGACAAAGTCCTCCCCACCAGTCAGCCAGCTGGTGCGTCTGCTGTGGGGGGAGGACACGGCCGAACTCCAGATGTCGATCGGACACATCCCACACATCGTCATGTATCTGTCACTTAAACTGGACTCGGCGTCGCCGCAGGAGGAGGTCAGTTTATGTACCTATGCATTTAGATCTTAAAAAAGAACATGGTTAAAGACCCGAAACATCAATTCCCACGAAGATCATCTCATATCAACATGGAATGGGTGTTTGCTGCAGTATAGCTCCAAACATGGCAACATTAAAAATAATGGTTATACTGTGTTGAAAATGCAGTAACACAACGTACATTAAAGTTCAAGTAGATAATGTGCAGCAGTGGAGAGGAAGAGTGAAAAGTGAAATTAATTACAAAATAACTGATTGCAAAAATAAAATCATGTTTTTTATGAGCGGGACTGTACAGAGACAAGGCTAAAGGAGTTCTGCTCCCGCTGGTGTAACATGAAAAAATGTTTTTTACCAGTAGAAAATCAAAATAACGTTTTGGTCACTGTTAACATTGTGGCGGTGGCTGCAACTTCATTTGCACATTGTTTAAAGTGAATGAGAAGTGTGTTAGTTCTCTTCCACCATGTACATGTGAGTAGGGGATTAGGACGTGCATGCACAGTGATCTGCTCATTCTTGCCTTTCCAAATACGATCCACCCTTTGCTTCTGCCCTGGCTCCACCCTCTCATCCAAATTATCTTCTGGTTTCAAAAAAGGGGCAAAAATAGCAAACTGCTAATTTTGATCTGTAATATCACAGTGGGTTGCCACTGACTAGATGTCAGAGACAGGTGTGTAGTGGGTGCTAAGAGCCTAATTTATTATGATGAAATGACAACATAATATTTTCATGTTTTTTCGGCTTCTCCCTCTCTAGGGGATGCCACAGCGGATGATCCGCATATATGATTTGGCAGAGATTTTTACAATGCCCTTCCTGACGCATCCCTCCCATTTATCCAGGGCTTGGGACCGGCACAAGGAGTACACTGGATGTGGCTCCCCTGTTGCAGGGGTCAATATAGAGTGAATATTAAAAATGACATCAGTCTTTGAAATCTTCACCCTGAGCAGATTTTATTCTGTACCTTTGAAAATTAAGCAAGTTTGGGGGCAATTATTCATGGCTTTGTGGTCATGGGAAACATGACCTCTACAAAACTGCACCTAAGAACTCAACTGTAACAGCCAAGGCTAGTTTTATTATCCACACACATCCACCATGTATCCTGATGATTGAATGTTTAGAATAACTTGGTTGTGGAGGAGGAGGAGGAGATCTCCCATCTAGGAGTGTGGAGCTCTCTCTGAATTTCTGTTCTGTGAGTCAGACTCCTCAGAAAACTACTGCTCTGGTTGCCGTCCAGCGTCTTTTGTGGGACCAACTGACAGGAAACCAGGGGAGAGAAACGAGAGAAGCTGCAGAGTGACGTTTCAAGTGCTGCTCCTGTCAATAAATGATCCATCATATTAATGCTGCAAACTTCAGCCTTTGGGCTGATATGGAGCAGATTTAAAACAAAATAACACATTTCCTTTTTAAATTGGATCCATGCAAAAGGTAGTCTTTTTTTCTATATATTCCATTTTTAATGCCAAATTTTTAAAATTATAAAAGTTTTAACTCATTACACCTACACTGTAATCATTCTTTCCCCTGGCGATAACTATTGGCAGGTTTATGCTTTCTTTACAGTTGTATTTCATGGCTCTGCAGTTGCATTTTATGTATCTGTATGCCAGATTTTTTTTTCAAATTTTGATGTAAACATCAGAGAGAGAGCCACACCAGCCAGTGGTTGATTTTCTAAATGATAGTGTTATGTTAGAACCCACAGATCTGACTTGGATATCTGTGATTGTAGGGTAGCAGAAATTGGAGAGGTTATAATCTGTAGTGGTATTTTGATGTGATGATTTTGTGACATGAGCATAAGATGCAGCTGAAGGGGTTCATTGTTTTGGTAATTTAACAGCAGTTCTCCCAGACACTTAGCAGACTCCTGTGCATGACTTTGACCCCCACAGTGAATATCTTCCTGAGACCACTGATTTGTCTTTTTGTTGTGGTTGCCAAGGCTGTGAATGTGCACTAATTCAAGGTTTTCATCCCCTCACCCACCACTTTGTCCTCTGACTATCTCAGCAGTTTGGCCGTCACCCACCCAAGGCTGCCAGAATGATGGGAGGAATACTAAAATAACAACAATACACTTAATCTGCTGAGAGCACTATTGTGTGCCATGTGCGTGTTTTTCCTGCAAGAATTGGTCCTGTAGAATTTAAAATTGTAGACATAAAAGCCTTCATAGTAAATCGAGGAATAACCATGCTGTGCACATCCAACTTCAGAAACACAGATGAGAGTTTTCCACAGCGTTAGTCAAATTCCTTTATTTCCTGAATCTATTTTTTTCTTTGGTATTTTAGTGACGTTCATTCTTAAAGTGACATTCCTTTTGGTTTATTCCAACATGAGCAAACCAAATTTGGTTCCCAACTCATCCATTCATTCTTCTTTGTTGTCCATAACTCTAAGGAGGAGTACAGTTTGGTAACTGCAGCATCCAACAAGAGATATTTCACATTTTTATGCAATGATATTTTCATGACAAAAGAGCAACCAGATATTCTACATTACCCCTGCATGTATATATGTATATATAAGTGTGTGTGTGTGTGTGTGTGTGCGTGCGCGCACGTGTGCAGGAGGAGATCTTGTACCAGTACCCAGTGTCTGAAGCATCCACTCAGCTGAAAGGAGTGAGAGGGATCTTCCTTACTCTGTGTGACATGCTGGAGAATGTTACAGGAGGGAGGATCATCAGGTATGGGAAACAGCAGCACAAACAAAATGTTTTATGGTACCACTATATAACATAGTCATAAGTAGTAAGTAATATAAATATGTCAATTTTTTTCCTTTGTGAGCATTTTACCAACCAGATATTTGGTATCAAAATGCTTCATCATGAAAGTGTCTTTATCCGAAATATTTTATGATCAGTTTTTCAAAAATATGCTGCATGTGCTCAGACCACAACACAATGTCAGAATATTATTATGTATTATTCAAAGTCTCCTCTTCCAAATTCTCAGTTCATCTCTCCTGCTCGGAAAACAACTGGTACATGTCGGCTACTGGAAGGAAAGCAACAACCTGCTGGTGATTGGGCTTCCTGCTGAGAGGTAAAGGGACATAGACATGCAAGACACACACATCATTACACACTGTGAGACGCAACAAAGACGTAAGACAAGAAGGCGATCAAATACAGACACACACACACACACACACACACACTACATAGATATTGCAAAAGTCAGTCCCACATGGTGATGTTATTATCAAAGATCTTGCATGTATCAGTTTTTAAATTGAGGTAATGATACTAGTGTGGTAATAAATTTGCAGAGTGTGACGTTTGCTTTAGGAAACGTTTTTAAGAGTGTGATCTGTAAAACCATTTGGACTTCCATTTTTCTTGATTCCATCTTGCACATATGCTCATTTCTGTCACTGATTGGCAGGATGGATACGTTTTTCAGGAGCATGTGGTTTTAAAAGGTCTCCTGAGATGAGTCATATAAACCGTCTCTCTTTTAGCAGCCCAGTCAATCACCATCTTGGTTAAGTAATAATCCCATTAATGCAGATCTGTGGATCCATTTTTGGATTTTACATCTTTTCTACCAGATGTAGAAAAAAGTAAGATTTATGTATTTCTTTTACATTTTTTTATCTTCTGTCCGTGAGTTCAAGTATTTGATAAGCAGTTAAAGTTGAAGTTGATCCAGGTCTGTGTTTGACATTTTTCCGTTTTCCCTGCAGGGTTCCACTGCTCTATCTGCAGACGGTGGTTGGAGATGTAGTCCGGACACTAAAAGTGATGTACGGCTCTTTGGACAGGTTCGTCTGCCTATTTTCATGCTCCTGTTGAGAAACGTGGTTGAAATCCATCTTTTAATCCTAATAGATATAAAGAAGTAAAAAATGATGACCAAAATGTACCATAATGAAACAAAAAATGATTTTGTGCTGGATTTAATACACACTCCCTTCTGTCTTTACTTGTTACTGAAAATATTATCACCCTTCTTTTATTCAGTTGATCTCTTCGGTGTGTGTTATGACCGTTTGTCGGCTTCACTGTGTCCTCCTCAGAGCCTTCTGTAAGGCAGACCACGCTCCCCGGTTGGACCATTTCTTTTGCCTGTTCTTCCAGCAGCTCATCCAGCCATCTCACCTGAGGGACACTTCCTTAGCCCCGACCCTGGACGTCTCTGGGACACTTTTCCTTGACGGGCTGCCAGCGGTCAGATGGCTCACGCTGCCCCCGGAAATCAAGGTGTATTTCCTACATTCAATAAATACAGCAAACGTATCAGTGTTTTGACTGGTTGACCTTAATGTGGCGCCCTCCTGTGTCAGCTGCTTAAAATTTCACTTTACACAAGGGCGTAATGATTTGAGTCAAACATCTAATTGAAAATTTTCTGACATTGTGTAATTTCAAATTGTAATTTCAATTTATAAGTGGTAGAAAATGAGTGAGTGAGTGGGCTATTGCCCTCTGGTGGTTCTTGTAGGTATTGCAGATTGTGCTTCTCATTGGGCTAAAAAAATTTCTTTTAACAAGTTGTTCCTGGAAAAGAAAGAAAAGATGGTAAAACATATGATATAATGTCATACTTTGTAATTGACCTTTTAAAGAGACATGTTAAATTGTAAATGAAGGGCCAAGTTGGTGTTTAAAATTGCTTTGATCAATATTGAGAACCAGATTATTTGATTTTTCATATGTAAGTGGGGCTACTTTAATTTCACTGTTATTGGCTCACTTCACTATTCTGCTACCTTCTTACTAATGTGCATATCTAGCTATGCACATTAGTTTTAGGGCCTTCAAACCTTTTTTGAAGATTGGGAAGTTTTATTAATGTCTTCATGAACATATTAGATAACTGCAGGAGTAAAGACAAATGAAAACTCTGAAGTATTAAGTTGGACTCAAACTATTAAACACAGTATTTTAGCTAGTATACTGTTAATATTCAAAGGCTTTCAAGTTTGATGTTTGACTTGTCCGCAGATGGAGGTGGATACTGTTCTGTCTGACTTCGAGTCTTCAGATTTTGGTGAAATGGTAAGACTGAATGAAAAATAATAATTTCCACACACTAACAATAAACAAAAAGCTCAAAGACCTGGTTTTTAGAGTATTATATGAAAAGTGTACTGGGTTCATTTACATTTTGAATGAGAAGCTAGTTCAGTCTGGTTTGTCATTTCAATATACAACATTCACTTCCTGACTGCAGAGGGATGACTGAAGCTGGAGGCAGATAAGTGGAGTGTAAGTCATTATTCGGTGTGCTGTTTGCTTTTTTGCAGTCAGAGGACTTTTTCGGCCTGAGGCGTCTGTACGTTATTCTTGGCTCCTGTTTGTTCTACAAGGTTGGTTTCACACTCTTCAGTATCATATGCTTCAAGGCAGAATATCTATATATATCCTCCCCTGACTGGACACCACTGCCTAGACGTCTTAAATGTCATCCATCAAAGACTCAGATAACAATGATTGTGTGCAGAAGAGGGCCTTTCACACATGATAACATGAAGAGCATGTTCTCCAGAGACAAATCATCAACCTAATTGCTCATCAATTGTTGAGTTGAAAAGGGAGAAGGAGGACACTGAGTGTGTTGTCCTTTATTTCCGAGCACATCTTCATGTGTTATCTGCATTCCGTTATTTCTATCCTTAAGTGCAGCTTGTTAGTAGTAATAGTCTAAATAATGGGAAATGCAATTTTAAATTTTGATAAATGAAGAAACAGAGGTAGACAACGGGCAAATTTTTACCATTTTCCAATAGTCAGCCTTGGACTATTACAATTTAATTATTCTGCCATGTAATATTTATGCAAGTTTTAACGCGGTGTTACTTGTCCAGATTGTATCCAGGGAAACTTGATTGGAGCTGCATGGTGAAGGAAACAGCAGCGGCTGTGGTTTAACTTGTCGGCATGTAGTCAGGCAGCTGCTCACGGACTGCTTACTTACTGTTGTCAAAGCCTGCATTTTTAATATCGGATGATCAAATTTGTGAGAAGCTGAAATTGTGTTTGTGATAAAAATACAATTGTGAAGTCCTCCTGAATATCAAGGTTTATTTTCAGCAGTAGAATCTACTTCTGATACATTTCCTGGAACGTTTCTTGGTGTTTTCAGCCAAGGGGTTGCTGGATCAAGCTGTCTGGCTTTTCTTTCACTTTGTGCTTCTCCCACCTCCCACCTATAGTATATATGTAGAAAAACGGGTTTGTCTCACATCGAGAATAGCAATTATTTCTTTTCTAATGTCAAAATTTATGCAAACCTTCTCAGTATTATTCTCTCCATAGGCTGAAATTATTAAAATGTATTTAAAGGTTGGGTATAAGAGGATTTTTTTTTTCCTCATTTGTTTACAAATGTTTTAAACCCTGCACCTTCTTGCAGTCGTATCTGATTGCCAATCATCTGCCCAAAGAGGACCTGCTGGACGTGTGTCTGTACTGCCAGCACTACTGTCTGCTGCCACTGGCGTCTGAGCAGCGCGTGGGTCAGCTGGTCATCTGGAGGGAGGTGTTCCCTCAGCAGAGAGCAGACAGCAGTGGCGCTGCTTCGTGCTTTAGCCAGCCACAGAGACGACACTTTCTTCTCATTGTGGGGCTGGTAAGGAGGCGAATCACTGCTTGGGGATTATTTTTGGTCATTCTTGATGCATGTGTTGTTTGAAATGTTCCTTGAGGCTGTTCAATCACACTGCAGGGTTTTATTTCCTGATGTGGACGTTAGAGATGATTATGACTTTTGAGCATTTGTGTTATCATACAACAGCGTAGAGTTGTAGTGTGAGGGTTATAATTAATGTGTCCTAGCAAGATATCACTATTATCCATTAAATTATGATTAACAGGCTATGGCTGATACGAGACATTTTTTAGGTAGTTTTGTTTTTGCAATTATTTAATCAAACAATTTAACCTTCTGTATGTGCTGACATCAGCTTTTTTACTTCTCAGACAATGTGCAGATAAATCTGAAAGTGAGACATGGTGTAGACATGCGCAATAATTGTAATGCATTTGTACTGGTACTTGGGCAAATAAAAAAAATAAAAATAAAAAAAAACTCCTATGATCCATTTGTAGTTCCAAAGCCCAGTCTATGGGAATTACTGCTTTACTGTGTACTGTTGTGTGTATCGTCACCCAGTGTCTGTTTAAAATTGTCTTATCCCTTCATTGTAGAAATCACGTGTTTGCTTTTGTGTCTCTCCTCGTTTCTCCTCGTCTTCACTGCAGAGACACTTCATGCAGTGTGTGCTGTTAGAAGCAGGTGGTTGTGCTTCACCAGCTCTGGGCTCTCCAGGACCTGACTGTGTTTATGTGGACCAGGTGAACCTTGTTTATTTGAATTATGAATTTCCGACATAACTTATATTTTACACATGTACATGAGCAAAATCACAGCTTTATTTGTCCTGTTGTTTTGTTACCAAACAAGGATGCCTCAAAAAAAGTCAGTGATAAAAAAGAAAAACACTCGTTCTGTTCGTTCTGACCTCAGTTGAAGGCCACCCTGCTGCAGCTGGAGGTGCTGGAGGTAGGTATTGAAGAGCGTCTGAATGCTCCACCTGCTCCCTGCCTCTCTTGCGCCGACTGGTTCCTCCCTGCTGCCACAGCTCGTGACCGCCTGGACAGTCTAGCTTCTTCCTCCCCCGTTTTCAGCAAGCTAGCAGGAGTGGTTAAAGGCCCCACATCAGGATCCAGAGGCCGTAGCCTGTTTGGTGAGAAGTCTCGGAAGTCCAGTCCTCAGAGGAGCTTATCAGATAGCGGCAGTGAGGGACAGGTGGATGCTGGTTCAGGGTCCAGTTCATCAATGGCTCCAGGCTTCAGTCCACACTCTACACCCGACTCGGCAAGAAAGCTTGGGGGCCGACGGGACTCTCTGGGGTCTGGAGGGTCTGATGGAAGTGGAGGCAGTGGAGGCCTCTTCAAGGTGGAGTACCATTCAGATTCTAACAGTCAGATTTAAAAGTCCAGTGTGTAAGAATTAGTGACATCTTATGTGATAATGCAGATTGTAACTAACTTTCTTTTCCAAACCACATCAGGGAACTATGGTGGCTTCACATACCAAAAAGTATCTTGTTCTTTGTTTGCACAATTTCTATTTTTAAGTCATACACTTGTACACATATGTGTATGTTTGGTTTATTCAATTTCTGCTAATAAACCCCCATAACTATTACACACTGGCCTTTAAATATAATTCCAATTAAATCTGTAGCATTTAAAGGCATATCCAAAGAAGTACAAATTATTATTTTTGTTAGATCCTAAATATTTTAATATTTTTACCTGATAATTGAGTAGAATAGCAAGGACTGACATGGATCATACACTGCAGACCAAACACAAACCAGCGATGTTGCAATTTTATCATTAATCCACCAGAGTGCTCTAATCTTAACCATTTCCTCGTGAATTTAAATTTACTTGAATTTAAAAATGCATATTAATGCATTATGTGAACCAAATGCACATGCAAATACCAGACATTTAGATGATTGAAATACAAGTCAACAGTAGATTATTGGTAAAAGCAGAATAACGTGTACATTATGTACAAGTCTAATGATAGACTCAAACTTGATTCTGTCATATTGTACTGTAATACAATATTCTCTCTCACTGCTGTGCACTTTTCCACCAGATTCCCAGGATGAAGCACCCAAACCCATTTTACCTGGGCACCTTAAAGAAAACCCTGACTGAGAGGGAGACGGAGGAGATGTACAACACCATGAAGTAGGTGTACAACTCATTTTAGTTCAGGGGCCACATACATTGCAATTTGATCTCAAGTGGGCCGGACCAGTAAAATAATAGCATAATAAACTATAAACAAGAAATCCAAAGGTCCCCTTTGTTTTACATTTAATGAAGTGTCTTTTTTTCCAAAACATTATGAACAACCTGAAATTTCTTGAGAAAAATAAGTGTAATTTTATACCTAAGTTTACTATTTACACAAAACTTACAGATCACAGTGGATCTACCTAGACACTAAACAATTTGTCACATGTATCTGGAACAGAAAAATCTAGGAGTTCATATAATGATTATTCTATTCTAATCATTATGTGAAACTTTCACAAATTCATTATGTGGGCCGGATTGGACCCTCTGGCAGGCCGGTTCTGGCCCACGGGCCGCATGTTTGACACCGCTGGTGTACAAGGAACAATCCTTTTCATGTTCTTTAATGTACAGTACTGTGCAAAGGCATTGGGAACATTGTAATGACCATCAAATATTTCTATTATTATATTACTAATCTATATAGATACGACTAGAAAATAAAGGAAACGTAAACTTTGTGGGGCCTTGCTAATGGAAAACAATGTTTTTACATCTGTCAAATTCTCTGATTTTGGCATCATGAATAGAATGTTGTGATTGAAGGTTGATATTAATATTATACAAGCTATCAATGAGTTAAACATGTTCAACTTGTCTCTGATGCCCAAGCATGTCTTGAATAAACCAGCTGTTCCAATAATGTTAATTATGGTTTGGTTCCAGTTAGATTAAAACAGCCAGAGACCTGGTATTGTTAACGTGTAAAATGTAGGTCACACTCAATACTTGACAGTTTAGCCTGTTAAAGCTGTTTTTTTGTTTTTTTAATAATGCACACACATTGACTTCATTTTCTGGATGTATTCTAATAAAGTTAAATAATTATATTGGGTCATTATTGCATTTCTAAAACAACAAATCTAAGACTTTTAAACAGTACTGTAGAAGTAATTTATGTAAAAAAAAAAAAAAAAATGCATCAGTCCTCTCTGTAACCATGCTGTGCCCTTGTGTTTGTGACAGACTGTCCTCAGGTGCTGAGAACACCTTGTTCCACTACGTCCTGATGGAAGGTGTTGAGGGAATCTTCATTGCTCCTACTCACAGAGAAGTGGCTCAGCTCAGCGGCTCCATTCACCCGCAGCTCATCCGCAACTTCCACCACTGCTGCCTCTCCATACGTGCCGCGTTTCAGCAGAGCCTGCCGCCCAGGGTGAGCCATGCTGCGCGCCTAATTAGTGAATGAATAAATGAATAGAAGTTGATGACAATATTGCATATTGAGACACTTGTCAAGAATAGGGCTGAACAATTTGGGTAAAATAATTGTTTGCTCCAACAAAGTTATCTTATATTACTTAACATGACAATCTATCTGCCAATCTGTCTTTCTATTTAGAATTTTTTATACATGGTAGGAAGTCAATAGTTAGACTACATTGATTTTAAAATTTAATCTGTATGAAAGATCCAGTGTGGGGCCTCTACTGCCCCCTGTGAACCTCTGAGTCATTACAACACTTCAATCCTGATTTGACCTAATTTCTTCCTCCTGCCCCTCCTCAGTCACACACACACACAGAGACAGAAACACAGAGAGAAGAAAAGTGACAGAAATTGAGCCATGTCCTGTTTTGTTTCCTCAACAGTACTTCTGCACCTTCTCTGATCATTTATCTTCAATGTATTAACCCACTCTAGTTAATGGTCCATGTGAATTTCTCTCCCTCAGGGTCGTCGGGCAGCAGACAGGCCTCAGGGTGGAGGCTGGGGTCTGGGCCCCGTGAAGGAACATGGGGTCCTGTTCCAGTGTAAACCAGAGAACTGGACCGACCAGAGGAAACCTGCTCCCACCATGACCTACTGGGTCATAGGGTACGTCTGTACCCAAAGCAGTGGCTCCAGAAATAAGGATTGCCTTTAGTCGACTTTTGTTTCTAAAGTCTCTAACCTAAAGTTTTAATCTCTAGATACATTTTTATTTGATAGCCTAATTATAATTATCATATCAGTCATTTAACAGTTTTTTAATCAAGTTTAACAAAATGTTGTGCACAAGAATACTTTTTCTGGTTTCTTTGCGCATTCAACTAAGAAGTCGTTAAAACTGATTGTGTAGTTGTTGGATAAAAAGTTAGAACATTTCTACATTAGGAACACTGATCAACAAACCTTACACTGGGGTTGGGAAGACACACAATCTTTCTGGAATAATCCACTTTGTTCCATCATTAGCTGTTTCGTGTTGCACCAGGTTCTTTTTAACTTCTTACTGGCAAGGAATGCACCCAATATCTTACTCTTGGAACAATCAGATGATGTGTCAAATGTACTGTATCACAAAGCGTAGTTTCATGATTCCTGCTTTCATTATTTTGGCCACATGTCTCCACTTAGTCTTTTTCCTTCTTTTCTCTTTGACTTTCAGACGCATGTTGCTGGAGCCCATCCCTCAGGAATTCTACGTGTGTTTTCATGACTCAGTGGCAGAGGTTCCTGTAGAGATGGCATTCAGACTCTCCTTCGGCCTGGCCTTGTAATGTATCACTTCTCTTTGAATTAGAGACAGTGATGCAGATTTACTGGACTCGTAAAACATTTGTTTTGCATTCTCAGGAAAAAAAAAGCTCAACCTTATGGACAGAAACATTGGAATTTTGTGCTCATGTCTGTGGAATAATGTAAAGGATGTCTGTGTGTGGAGTCTGACAATGTGCTGTTTGTGCAGATAAGAGCAGAGAATGACCAAAGTTCACACCAGGACATTTTTTTTGCCTTGTTGGTAAACCAGGAAAGAGCCAGTCTCAGTGGCCGAATACCTCAGACATGCCGGTGTAAGCAAGACCTTCCATCAAAACTGGACCATTAAAAATGAATAAGCTGCTGCTGCTGTGCACATCCATGTTGACAGAGCAAACTGACAGTTTGTTATTTTCACAACTTGTATGAAATGTTGGGAGGAACTACTTTTATTAATTTAACTGTTTGTAAAGTTTTGTATGGAAACACTCCTTTGTCTCAAAAATGAACATTACTTGAGATTAAAGAATACATTTCTCAGATTGATTCTTCCAAACTAAAATATCATAATCACTGACCAGTATTTTTACCTTTGAAAATCATAAATATTGATGACATCATGATTGAATTATGAAGAATCACTGTAAGGAAAGACATAAATGACACATCTAGAAACAAAAAGACAAATGAGAGGTATTCAATGTACATTACACTTAGATTCAAAGTCCTGAAAATACTTTTAAGTGTTGAAGTTCAAAATCTTTTTGTCATCACATTACAGTGATGCAAAATTTCATCACTGTAAGTCCATTGTAGGTTCAGGCTGTGCTAAGAAACAAGCAGCAGGTTCCTCCTGTAACAGTCTAGGCTGCAGAGAGGAATCCCAGTCTTTGAGCAGGAGTATTTCTTTAGGTTGGCGCAGCCGCTGACACCACATCTCAGTGGGGCTGGAGGTGGAGGACAGGGAGGAGCTGGGATTGGAGCAGGGACTCCTGCTGGGAAAGAGATAGCCATTCCCTGGACTGAGTCACTGTATCGGATCATGGGACACTGGCTCTGCTTGGACTTCTTCTCCTTCAAGCTCTTGATCTTGGCTTTGCTGGTTTTTGTCAGCCTCTCTATAGTCTGGTTCTTGTTCTCCTCGGCTTTCTTGGCAGCCTGCAGACGCCTCTTTCGAGCTCGTTCCTCTCGTTTCTGCATCATCTCTGCAGTCATTTCCTTCTCCTTGTAGCCCATGGGGAGCTCCAGGAGAGGCTGGCTCTGCTGCTTGTGTAACAGTGCTTTCTGTGCAAGATGACAAAAACAATCAGGAAAATGTTTTTCTTAGTGGGAGACAAGTACAATTCTTTCTGGTTTTTTTTCTTGCTCTCACCTGTCTGGCTGTGAGGAGAGACTCATCGACCTCTTTCTTCAGCTCCCCATTGTCGTCGAGCTCTCCCTTCTCCAGAGCATCAAGCCATCGCTCCTCCTCATCCACAGGTCCACCCAGCATGGAGTCTGAGTCCATGTCTGGAAGAGGAGATGTGGCCAGATTGCTGTCTTCATCTGATGCAAGAAAGACAAAATTAAGGTGGTTTTATTGTCCACCCAGGACAACAATGTTTTTTTTGTTTGTTTTTAGACCTAGTCCTCACAGACAAGTATTTTGGGCAACATAGTTGTTTCTATGCAGTTTATAGCTGTCACCTGCAACCAGGCTTTTACTGGATGCTACCAGTTAATCAAAATGGTGTCCACCCATGTGCTGTGCTTTGTCTTTCCCTCTAAACAGGAACATAAATTATAAAAATGATAGTGTTCTATTGAAAAAGCAGTAACTCCTCAGGAAAATCTTTACTCATTCAGTGAGAAGTAGAGGCATATTTTCATTTTCTTTTTTTTTTTTTTTAAGACTCCCATTCAAACAGAACACTTGCAACCAGCAGAGTCAGCCCCTGGTGGCATGTGCTACATCTGAGTGTTTGTCTTGTAAAGTCCCACTGTGCACTGGTGTTTCCTGTTTGACATCAGTGTGACATCATCACATTTGTTTACATGAGGCACTGATGTCCAACATAGCCAAACTTTTGCTAGTATTAGACATGTATTATGCTAACACATACATACATACTCATTTTTGTCATTTTGTCCTCCTGGCACAAGCAGTGACATTTTGTCTGTCTTTTTGATTGGTCAACAAGTCTTGGCAGTTATGCTTTGTATTTGTCAAATACAAATACAAACCAGGGATAGAATAAGCTATTAAATCAAAATAATCAATACAGTACTATATTTAAAAAATACACATTTTACAAGTGAAGTGTACAGGATTATGATATATTGCAGAGATTAATATTAGATTTTTTTTTTCTCACTTGTCTATTTACACTTGGTTTTCAGTCATAGTATATCAAAAGCAGAAGAGTAATGTGGTCTTTGTAAATCAAAATAACAAAAACAGTATGAGTGTCATTTACTGACAGTAAATATCCCCCGACTCTTCTAATCCAACTCACCCAACCAGGCTCGATACTGCTCCAGAGGCACAGATGGCTCGTCGTCATCCTCATCGTGATCGTCGTCATCATCATCGTCGTCCTGAACATCGTTATCGATGATCATGAGAGGAGATGGAGGGCAGGCCACACCGGGATGCACAGTGAAAGTGGGAACACTGGTACACAACAGCAAAAGATATATATAATTGTTTACAGTGAACTATGATCGAACTATGATCAAACCATCATCATTGCACACCTTTTGGTCCCCAGTGTCTGTCCTCCCAGTTTGATCTTGAGTCGGAGCTGTGGAGGAGGCCGAGGAACCACGACTGGCTCCGGCTCCTCACTGAAGCTGTGGTGCTTCTTCTTGTGCTTCTTGTGCTTTTTGTGTTTCCGTTTGTGAACATTGTGCAGGCTGGAGCTACCTTCACCTGCAACAGGACAAGAGGGACCAACAAATAAATATGGATTTACAAACAAGCTTGAGATTTTATTGAGGCCTTTTTTTAAAAAAAAAATCTTTATCTGAAATGTCTTGTTGCATATCTGAAATGTCTTGCTGCATAACTTTCTACACTGTCTGGGTCTATGTTTGCTGCGAACCCAAATCATCATCACCACATTGGCACACATGCGAATAACGTTATCAGCCATGGATTCAATGTTATTTATCATGCTCACCTATGAACCTGGGGTGAATCATATCCTTTCTTTTCCCCATTGAAACGACCACAGGCACGTGAACAGCACCCAATGAAGAAACACAGGCCGCAGATCTACATCACAATACAAACCTCCGAACTGCAAAAAGACACACAAACACACCTGACGTGTAATTTAACGCCACAATTACATCACACTGTAGTCGCTGCGGATTGAGCGCACGTAAAATACGTTTCGCCCATGTCCCCTCAGTTTATACTATGTACATATTTGTTGAAACTGTGTAGAAGGCTAACTTGAAGAAGGAGTTACTTAGACAGGTTTAACGTTACCTTATTCAGCCACGGGGTCTCTAGCACACACGCTTGCTCGCATACATCCCCAGTCTATAGTAAACATTAGAAAGACTAGCCAAAAAAGATGAACTTTGGCTAACAACGGAACACGGAAGTCAGTCTTCTTCGTTGTTTATTTCCGGTTAGTTCTGCGCTGAATCGGGTAGTGACACGCTCTCTGGTAGTGGTGCGATACTGCAAAATTAGAAACCAATACGATACCGATATCATAAAAATGTATGGAACCCCTCTGTGAGTTGTTCTACAGAGCAGGCTACTAGGCAGGTTAATGTATTCAAAGAGGAGGAATCCTTGTGTTTTCAGTGATAGAATCCATTTCTGAACACAAAATGATTTGATAGAGCTAGCACCTGTTCAAATGACAACAAACAAAGCTGTAACTTATGCAACTCACCCCATGGCACCTCACATTAATCTAATAATGTTATAGTAGTAATATTATAATGAATACAGTTTGCAAACATGAAATCTGCACACCGTTGTAACTAGAGAAAAATGCTTGTTCTTTTCTTCAGTCTAAGACTTTTGAACAGAAACAATATAGCAAAGCACACAGCCTTAAATTAAAACTAACTTAAACACATAACCTGGAAAAACAACATTGCATAGTATACAGACTTCACCTCTTACATTATGCCTTCCTACCTAAAATTGGTGACACTAATTTACTAAACTACAAATGCAATAACAAATTAATAGGTCTGGCATTCAAATAACTTTTGATGACTCTGAATTACATCTTCTCAGACGAGATTTAGAACCTTCCTTGCAAGAAAAGGCATTTTTTGTCCAAAAGTACAATAACCCCATTTTAGAATAATATTGGCTATTTACCCTGTAAGTTACTTTCTACACAATAGATTAAAGCTCACACCTGACTCATGCTCTTTTTTCTTCAGAGGTGGAAACCACTGAAATTTTCCGTGTTCAGGTCTGACACCTATGATTTGTTATCTCTGAATAAAGACAAGACACATCCCAGTTTAGCTACAATAATGTCATTTATTATAAGAGGAGCACATGAGATTCAAAAATATCTGAGATTCTTAATCTGGTGATTTTATTTGATAAACAATATATTCACTTATGTAAATGGAAAAGGAAATGCACCCTCATTCACAGCCCTTTTTCGCATAGCTTCACCGATTATTTCATGTCATTAAAAACAATGATTAAAAGTAACAATAAGGCCAAAAGACTGTGCACATCTCTGCGTCACTCTCTACTCACGTAGCTCTAGCCTTGCTCCTTTTTTCTTGTTGACCCAACTTGGTTTATTTGACATGTTTCCATAGCAAAGATACTGTTCAAATTTGACCAGTTGTAGTTATATTGGTTTTAAAAGCCAATATGGGTAGTGTAGTTTCTACAGTGACATTGTCTGCAGGCATCAACGGCTCTCCGCATCAAAAACCAATATTACCCAGAAGCCCAAGCGGCGACGGAAGCGAAACAGCTGCCGTAACCGGTGGAACCGGAGGAAACGGGTGACAGTGTGGACATGGTCCCTGAGGAAAACGACCTGCCTGAAATACATAAGGTCAGTGACGAGTTTAAATTGCGATTTAAAGCTGTAAACAATGTATGTAGCCGTTATGTAAGATTATTTGCACCTGTCCTTGACTCCATTTTACACAACACTAAATGGTGTAAAAAAAATAAATAAATAAGTGGACCGACGTCACGCATAAATATTTTTCGTCGTGTTGTCTTGAGTCACACATGGAAAAAGTTGCACTGAGAGGGTGTTTGGTCTGTCTACTGACCGTGGTCGCTAACGCACGGGAAAACGAGAAGCCGGTACCAACGGTTCAGTTTTATTGAGGGAGACAAACACCGTTAACACCGTTTTCTCTGTGCTACTGGGGTGAATGTAAGTCGGCACGGCCCGTTATTCAATGCCGGGACGCCGGTATTATCTAGGCAGTGCCAGGTAAAGGGGAGCAGCTGCCTCGTGTCTGAGCAGCCTGGTGCACTTGTCCCGGTGTATAAAGATGGATGCGGCGTGAGAATGTATAGAGCGCCCGCAAACTCTCCGTCAGGTGCCGCTGTCTCATCATCGATACTCTCCACCACTTTACATAATAAAGCGCGGTAAAATTAGTATTAGGTTGGATATTCGCTCCAGATCTAGTGATGGTTGCACGATCACGGTTTGTTTAATGTCCGACTCATCGCTTTCAACTACCGCGGTGTAATTTAGGGACCATCAACAAATTTCCGTTTAAATGCTTTTATTTACACGAAAATAATAAGAAATGTTAGAAGTATTAAAATGGAATAAAAAAGAGGTGTGTCCTGACTAGGCAGTGTAATACTATGGTTCTGCACTGATTTTAAGTCATTAGGTCACATGACCTGGAAGCTATTGAAATAAAAGCATATTTTCCTAGAAATATTCATATAAAATAGAATAAATACTAAACTATAAAACAAAGTGTTGTATCTCATTCATCCACAGTAGTAAGAGCATTAAATATAAAATGTATATATAACATTTTCAAAAATGACTTGAAATCAGTGCATTTTAATGTAAGTATGAGCATTTAAACGGTAATTTGTTGATGGTCCCTAAATGAGACCGCGGTAGTTTTGAGCGATGGGTCAGACACTGAACAAGCCGTGATCCTGGGTCCCGCTAGATCTAATATCCAACCTGAAACTAATTCCCCGCAGTTCAGAACCATACTTTCTCACCAACAGTACAAAGACATGCATGAATTACTTATAAAGTTCTCAAACTCGCGCCAGTCGAAGGCAAGTGATCAGGTAATGTTATTTCAGTTTTTTTTTTTGAACAATAACAAAAATAAATATTAAAAACATTTGATGTTTATTAATACATTTTAGGAACTATATATTGTTTCATATTAAAGCAAACACTTTTATTTTGAAATTCTGTAAACTATCATCACAAATATAACTAGCAAAGTACTCAAGCAGCTATATTAAGAATCACCTTAATATCATTATTAATTTGATAGTTATTCACAAAAATCAATATTTCTGTAATGGCAGTTTTCTTCTGGATCTAGCTCTATAGCTAATAAAGATACTGCAAAGTTGTTGACACACTTCCGATTCAACGGAGACTCAGCTACACTTTGGTGTTAGTTACATGTCTGTATCTTTATTTGTTATCTTAAAGTGCCCAAAATCCCACAAGTCCCCTTTTTTTCCTGTTCTATATTGCAATATCCGGAATGTTCACAGGATCCAGATCCATCTTTGATATAGCACCTGTTGTGCCCTTATCCTGTATTATTTGTGCCAAGCGCCCTCGCCAATTATTAGGGAGTTAACATACACAAATGCTGAAAGTGGCCCTATCTTGTAATGATAAAGAATCCTTCAAAAAAATTCCTGGATCCAGATGGCAGTCCAGATCACCACCAAAATCTAATCAATCTTATCCTTGTCCCATTACACAGCTTTTGGAAAATTTCATCAAAATCCTTCCATAAATTTTTGAGTTATTTTGCTAACAGCCAAACCAACGCTTGCAAAAACATAATTTCCTCGGTGGAGGTAATTCTCACAGTATCATGATGCATTACAAAACTGAGTGAAATGACTTTTTCACAAATGACATCTTTACTCTGGACACTTTTCTCACTTTATGTAAGTTGAGATGTAAACACACACAGCTGCTGACATCCCATCTGCAAGGACAAAATTATTAAAAACGAATACAGGAAATGATATTGCACATCATATTCATTATTACAATAATCACATCATTCTCAGGATCTGAGACACTTGCCTTGAACAAGTATCCGCCTACATGGCTATAGGTAATATTGCTCATGCTTAATCTAACAGCAACATGTTGCACTGAGTACCTCCAAACCATGACAAAATAGATCATTTATTTAAGTCACTTTTAACCAGATTAACAGCAATATTTGCAAACCTAAATATACATGAAAATGTATGTCAAAATCATACTAAAGATCTGTCAAATCTTTACAGCTAAACATGTACATTTGTATAAACATGTACATTTGTTATGTAATAAAAATAAATTCAGCACACATTAGAGAAAGCCAAGTGCATGTAGTTGGTGTGCAAGCAGTAATTTTAAATAGACAGGTGCATTACTGTGTGGCCTGTAAACATTTGTTTGTGACTCTTTGCAGGAATCATGAATTACGCTCGGTTCCTAACAACTGTCAGTGCAGCCAGAAAACCGTCTCCCATCAGGATGCTGAGTGAGTAGATATATACAAAAAACTCTTATCTTATCTAATAAGAGAGATGGCTCCTATTTATTTTCAAATGTTTTCACTTTCCATCTCATTAAAAAAAAGTAATATTTTTGGCTGCAACAATTATTTATTACATTAAACGACAACTATTTTACAATCAATCCATTGTTAGTTGCAGCCCTTGAAAATATCTAATACCACACATTTCTTAAGAGCTTTCCTCTGTGTGCCTGAAACTAACAAAAATTTCCAACCTGGCTTTTAAATATAGACTGAATTAATATACCAATTACAATTTACTCATTTTTTTAAGAAGAGGGACCAAGAAGTTTCATTTTGTCCACCTGTTACGGCACTTGGCTCTTATTTTTTCCTAGACCAGACTCCCTCAATGTAAATCAAACTTCATCCTCTTCTATGTTTTCCTGAATGAAGCTGAGCTGCAACAACGGTCGCCTCCGACCATGATCTCTTTGGCCGCGGGGGCGCCAAACCCTAACACGTTCCCTTTTGAGTCAGCATCCATCCAGGTGAGGAATGGCCCAGCGATCACCTTCGATGAGACGGCGATGAAGAGAGCTCTGCAGTACTCGGCCTCCGCTGGGTGAGAGATGGAGACAGGAAACATTATATGAAGAGAATGTGGGAAATTAAAGAATGAATCGTATCAGTCGGCGACACATTGGGATTTGAGAAATGAAGATGTACTAATACTAAGTTGGTACATTTAATTTAAAATTGACCAACTTAGTATTAATACATTAGTACATCTGGATATTGTAAATGTTTTAAAATGTATGTCATTAACTTTATCAGGATAATGTCTTCACAGCAGATTTGTGTGTGTGTGCGCGTTGGAGGTATCTTATGTTGAATAATGAGTGATGACAGATAATGGTTTAAGCCTGATTTTAGGAGAACAGAGACAATGCCAAACATGAACGACATGTTAACAGTTAGGCATCCTCTCTCATTCTGGGATGAGAGAGGATGCCTAACAATCGTAACCTAGAGTCAAGGCATACGATTGTCTAACTTAAAGGCAAAACTACAGGTCAAGATGTCCGACGCCTTCCTCTGCTGATACCTACAGACAACCTTGGGGAGGGAGGGCTGCAGATCGCTGTGTTATTGCCTTTCCCTCAGCAGAATTGGGAGCAACATAGATAGACACTGCTGGGAGTTTATGGAAACCAAGGTTACACAGAGGCTTCATTACAGTGTATGTAGGGATGTGTAAGTCGTTACGTAAGGGAAGACCAAATAATCTCATTTTTCCTTACAAGCGTTTTCTGACCGGAAACAGAAGTTTGTGAAACACTCGCTCCCCGCACCAAAGTCCGTAGAGAAAATCACCCAATTTCCATCACAGCACACTGCTGTTCAACATCTGAATATCTGCTGCTTTTATTACTAAGTTCAGATGTGTCCTTTAGTGAGTCTTGTTTTTGAAAACCTTTGTTCAGATTGAATCCAGTGACACAAACTTCCCAAACAAGGCAGCAGTTGACCAGCAACTCTTTGTCCCCACAAGCTAAAAACATGGATTTTCTATATGGACTTTTGTTTGGTGGAATAAGTAATTTACAAACTTCAGTTTCCAGTTGCAAATGCCTATTTAATGTTAAGATAAAGCATATTCTTAAGATAGGTTTAGATTTCATGAGATGAGTGTCTTTTGTTAACTGGCTAAAAACTGTCTCTGCTGGCAGCCATGTCCTACACTGGTTCAAGGAAGCAAAATAATGTGTCAGTAACTCTCATACTACCACACTTCAAATTAAAACAGTCTGTCGAAAATGGTAGCTTTTTAAACAGTTGTTATCATTTTCCTCTGGTTATTGCTGTGAGTTTGATAACATGTCCATCTACATCTGTAGAATTCCGGAGCTGCTCACATGGATGAAAAATTTACAGAAGAACCTTCACAATCCACCGACTGTCAACTACTCCCCAGAGAATGGCCAGATGGACTTGTGTGTGACAACAGGAAGCCAGGAGGGGCTGTGTAAGGTGCTGGAACTGCTGTTTACCTTTAGTCATGCTGCTGTTAGAGCACCACATCATGTAAAAACAATAGAATTAAAAAAAAAAAAAAAAAAAACATGGGCTACCCTTTTCAACAGCTCTCATACAAACAGATGTTTTCACTGTAGTTGTTTCTACATTGATATTGGTCTAAAACATACTTAAATTGAGGTCATAAGAAAAAAAAAAATATTTTTCAGATAAGTTGAACTGTATTTGTATCAGAGGTCGACTGATATGGATTTTCCTGTGGCTGGTATCAATGCAGATTTCTTATAATTGGCCGGTTAGTAAATAATAGTCAGCCACTGCTGATTATTAAAAAATGGCGAATATCGACTTAATTAATCAACCCAATCGATTGGCCTATTTATAATTTGTAATCCTAATCTCCCAGAGTCTCTTATGGTATAATTTCAAATTAAATTCCTTCATACATGAACAACAAACTCAGTGTTTGTGCTTCATCCGGGCTCTTTTTAAATGTCGACAATAAACTAAGCAAAATCAAATCTAAATCAATTTTTGTAATTTTTTTTTTAAATTTATTTTAACATGTCATTTGATCATATATGTTCACTGTTTATTTGGTTCTAGGTGTTTGAGATGCTGGTCAACCCTGGAGACAGTGTTCTACTAGATGCACCTACATATTCAGGCACACTAGCAGCAGTAAGAGCATTTTCTTACCTCCATATAGGGAGCTTTTGGCTGTGTCTGTCTTTTCAACACTTTTATGATTATTATTATTGTAATATAAATTACCATAGAGTAACTAAAGCTGCTGCAAACTTCTTGTACTTGCAGCTTCAGCCACTCGGTTGCAACTTGATCAGCGTTCCCAGTGATCAGCATGGTATTATACCTGCAGCCCTGAAGGAGGTCTTGTCTCAGTGGGAACCCTCAGAGGTCCAAAAGCCTGGCAGCACCGCCCCAAAAATCCTCTACACCATCCCCAATGGAGGAAACCCCACAGGTGCCTCTATGACGACTCAGAGGAAGAAAGACGTGTACAAGGTCTGTTTTCTGACCTGCAGAGTCACAAAACAAAGAAGCTAAGACATTTTATGAATCACTCTGAATCTCTCTTTAGTCAAATCAGTGCACAGAGATACAAAGTAGTGCTGAATTGGGCCACAAAATATGAGGGGATTGGATGTTTATCAAGGAGACAAGCAATAGTCAATTCAAAATTCACACTGACGGTCCTTTTAAATCTTAAAAGAGAGTCCATAAAGTGTAATTGGCAGTCCAAAAGAAAGGTGTGTGAGACAATTCAATGTAGAGGTACATAAAAATCCTTTATAAAAGCTGCATTCATGCACAGATTTTGTTGATATCTGTTGGTGAATATGTTGTCATTCTGTCTCTTTTTAGTCTTTGTGAACAGAAGCAGTTTAACATTATTTGTATGCTGCGTCCTTCATCTGGAAATGGGTTCCAAGCAAAACTATCAGACCTGACTGAGGGAGCATTTGAGTGTATGCAGCAGAGCAGGGGCAGTTGGAGGCAAGAGACAGAAAGCATTTATCCTGTCAAATCAGATTTTTTTTTTTTTTTCAACAGTAGAATTCATTTCTGAAACTTTTCATGGACATTTGCAGTCATCTCACTTACAAGCACAGTGTTGCTGTTGCCTATTTTGTCTTGACATAAAACCACTCACTTCCTGTGTGCAGCGCAGGACTTGCACCTGGTGACATCAGCTTTAAACACTGCTGTACTGAAAAACACAGTCAGTCGTGTGGAACTGATAGATTTAATCAAAATGGTATGAAATCATTTGACAGTTTGAATCTGACGGACATTTCTTTGTATTTGAGAGGTCTGTGCTACAGTAACACATGCAGCGCAAGAAACAAAATGAAAGCAAATTAAAGAAAGCTAATTAAGTTGGGTGACGTATTGATTTATATCATGCCATTGAAATAAATAATAATAATAATAACTCTAACACTAGTGAATATTGAAGGAACGTCAAGATAAAAATAGAAAAAAAAAACATATTAACAGGAAACAACAGTTCCAGGAGAAGTGAGCTTCTGATGAGCTGATTGTTTTCCCTGCAGATTGACTGTGACGTTCTCTATTAACTTCTCTGGTGTTTTTAAAAGCTGGCCCGGCAGTACGACATGCTCATCATAGAGGACGACCCATACTACTTCCTGCAGTTTGACAAGGTACAAAGAGAGTTTACCTATCAGACTTTACTTTTATATGACTTTAGATAAAAATATTGAGTAATAGTTGTGCTTTCTACTTTTATTGTTACTTAACTGTCTGATTTTAATATGGGAATTTGGACAACAGTTAATTGAAACCACAGTTTAATGTGACTCATGTTTTGTGTCTTTTATTTGGCAGCCATGGGCTCCATCGTTCCTCTCCATGGATGTTGATGGAAGGATCATCAGGACAGACTCTTTCTCTAAGATCTTGTCTTCAGGGTGTGTGTGTACGCGCGTGTGTGTGTGTCTCTAGTAGGCGGAGAGGACCTATTCTCATTCAGCCCCATCTTTGTGAGATGAAATGTATAGAAACAATTTAACGACAGACACATGAATTTCTTGTGAGAAAATTAGTAGTTGGAGCCTCCAACAGGATGTTTATTTTTTGTTTTTGCATTTCCCCACTGGATTTGAATTTTTTTTACTATATTAAGCCTTTATCACATTTGAAAGATTTTAATTTGTTACTGCCTTTGTATCACAGATAAAATCATATAGACGTGTCCTTTGCATGTCAACAACTGAATGATCACAGATTTATGCAATATAATGTTTTTGTTTAGAATATATTTGTTTAGAATTAAAATCAGAAATTAAAAGTTGAGATCATATTAATTGCACGTAACACTCTTGTGTCTACTTGCCTGACATTGCATTTTCCTGTTCCAGGTTGAGGTTAGGCTTTGTGACTGGCCCCAAACCACTGGTGGAGCGGGTGGTGCTGCACATACAGGCCTCGACGATGCACACAAGTACATTCACACAGGTGAACAAAACCTTTAATTTCACACCACCGCTTCTTGTTCTTTTCACTTCCACTCAATAATGGTGTGACATGGTGTGATAGGATTATCAGCAGCTGCAGAGAAGTTAAAATGAGAAAGAAGTTTTATAAGGATTTGAAAAACTCTGCTGCCATTCTCTGATTTAATCCCTAATCCCCGCCTCTTCTTTTCTTATTTGATCTAGACTAAATGGAATAGGTGTGTCACATTCTAACTGCATTGTAAACCAATGGAATGCATGGAAGTGGAGGCATTTCAGGGCTAACCTGTGTAACATGTGCTGTGTCTAATTAGCTCCTGGTGTCTCAATTGCTGCACGGCTGGGGTCAAGAGGGTTTCCTCCAGCACATAGATGGGTTTGTCACTTCCAGCGATAGTTATTCACAGTCACAAGTCTGTCAGAGCAAATAAATCACTCATTTCTGATCATTAAAATACCAGTTAAGTGAAAGCAGTGACTCCTGCAGTGATGTGTAATTTGTTGTCTGTCTTCTCACAGTGTGATCGAGTTTTACAGAAAACAGCGTGACACAATGCTGACCTCTGCAGACAAATGGCTTAAAGGTTTGTGGACTCCCCAGCACACAAAACAAAACGCAGCATTTTCTGCGTTGTGTTTTGTTTATGGGGTTTTTTTAACTGTAAACTGACAGTCAAAACAGATTATATTCATATAAACGTAATTTAAATTGGGGTTGTGGGTGGGAACTTAGGTGTGTGGAACAGATTTGTTTATCAAGAAGATCCACTTAAAACACAACCTGTAGCGCTGTGGCCACTCCTGCCACCACTTTAATGTTGTGCCACTTGTTGAACATTAGAGGCATTAATAGGCCCAAAATGCAGCACTGCAACAGGAAAAGACAAGGAAGAAGACTAACAGCACACTGGTACACAGTGATGTCAGTAACCATAGTTTTATTATGGCTGATTCAGCTGAGTTGATATATGATCCCAGGTTTTATTTTTAGGCAGTATGTTTCGATAGTTCTCTCTCTCCGGTAAAATAGTATACCAATTTAAACTTAAATAAAGAGTTACTCAATAATGTTGTGTGCTCTCTCTCTCTCTCTCTCTCTTTCCAGTCTGCATTTTATGTCTGTGTTGCAGTGCAAAAATGTACGCAAGACAGGTCATAAAAACACTTAATACCTTTGGATGAAAAAATAAAGTTTCAATGCAACAGCAAATATCAGGTTTCTGAATACAAAAGTGTGTAAACCTGCATAAATAAGTAATAATTAAGTGATGCTGATCATTAAAAATTGCAAAAATGATCCTGATCAAACCCCTAGTGATGGTAATAGTGGTAACTGGAGGGAAACTGAATATTATGGCCATATATGTGACATCACACACCCCATCCTTTTCTTATCTGTAATTTGTGCATGTCTGTGCAGATTTGGCAGAGTGGCACGTCCCATCTTCAGGCATGTTCCTGTGGATCAAACTAAAGGGCATCACTGACACTCAGCAGCTCATTATGGAGAAGGCCTTGGAGAAAGAGGTCAGAATTCACAGAACACACAACACACTATAGTGATTTTTCACTCCAGAATGTTAATGCCAAGTACCCAGAATGCATCTGTGTACTGTTTGTGTCTCTCTCTCTCTCTCTCTCTCTCTGCTGGACTGTTGAATAGAGCGAAGGATGGTGCAAGTAAAGCAGCCATTATACCCAATATGAGTGGGTTCAGAAATGGAGTGTTCCCTCCTACACTACTCTGAAACGCAGAGTGTCTGTAGCTGAAACACTGATAAGAGTGAGGCTTTTCTGCACAGGTTTCCTCAACCTCAACACATATGGCTGTTCTGTGGTGCAAACCGAGAAATAATTGCACTTAAATTCGAGAGTAATTCAAAGCTAGAATCCTTCTTGTGCTTTATCTTTCATCTTTTCATTCAAAGTTGTAATAATTTTCCTGTCTAAGCAGCAGCCTGTCTGAAAGACGTTAAAGAAGGACATTAATTCACTTTCTTGGTGCAAAATTGGAGAAGATCAATGTCACACTATGACCTTTCAGTCAGCACACTTATTTAGTCCCATTCACACCTGTACAAGTGTTCACTCCTAACATTCACATGCCTCCTGGATGTGTCTCCTGTGGACATGAGATCACGCCTGGCATCCCTGTCTTTTAGTCAAATAAACACTGATGTTATGTCTGTTTGCAAGAACAAAATTATGATTTTAACTGTGTCCTCACATCACCACTGAACATGGTTCCACATTCTATTAGGTCCTTGGTGGTTGGCTGCAGGAGAGGCCATAAACCGTGCCTTCTCCATGCTAGTGGATGGGACAAGAGTGCTTTCTTAATCTTTCTGATTAGTCTTCTCTGTGAAAACGCCTGAAACCTCACGATTGACAGTTGAGATTATCTCCGGAATTGTAGACCAGGAATGATCCATATCGCGACTCTATTCCACTATCACTACTGCACAGACTCTGGTTCCAAATGATGTCAGCAGTACAAGTTTAGAGCAACCATATCAGACATGTTTTGGCTTTTTACATCAGACATCCCCATGTTTAGTCTTTGGTGGAAAAGCTCTTTCAACAAGGGGCACCTCCTAAAAGATCAGCAATCATATTACAGTAATATTAACATTAATGTTTTATTTATTTAGTTTGTATAGAAATTATTACATCAGTACAAGACAAACACTAATTCTTGACTTTGGATGCATGAAATGGTCAAGTATTTGATGTGTTTGTGCTGTAGGTGCTGCTGGTTCCTGGAGGCGTCTTCATGATCAACAGCACTGAGCCTTCTCCGTATGTTAGAGCTGCCTTTTCTCTCTCGTCACCAGAACAGATCGATGAGGTAGACGCTCACTCGCACAAGCACATGTAGACATACAGTAAGTCACACTCCGAAACTCATGCCTATCACTCTCATTTCTTTCAGGCATTCAGAAGACTCTCTTTACTCATCAAAGAAGCCTTATAAGGATTTTACTCCCTGGTATTTTTTTAATTGATACTTAAGGCTGAGTTTAAATATATTTTATAAATTTTAATATATTAACTCTGGTAAAGTGTTACTGCTGAAAACGCTGGAGAAAAATATGAATAACTGCCTTGTAAAGCACATGGTTTGTTGATACATATACACTGGCGCTGCACATGAACAAAACGTAAGTTATAGATTTTAATTAGTCGGTATCTTTTGAGCTTGTATGTTTATGACACTGAAGTATCAAACATTACTAGGTCTTTGTGTAAAGAATGTAGTGTGACTGTGTAAAAATACTATTATGTCCTCTTGCCTAAATATTGATATTGTCCATAAAATATATAGTACTTAAGTACTATATATTAAAAGGAGGAAAACAAAAAAAGGATAAGAATTTCTTCCAAAAAATGTTCCTTTTTGCCAATTAAAACTATGGCAGTGCATTATATACTATAGACTTATACATGTAATGCAATAATTATGATGTAAATAAATTGGGCTACACAATTAATAAAAAAGGTCACAATCTCACCAAGTGCAAGATCTTAATTAAAGGGGACTGCAGTTATTTGACTAAGATAAAACAGCATTATAATAAAGTGCTGCAGAATTCCACCCACCTTTGATTCTTGCTTATCAGATAAGAACATGTTTATTTATTGACTGACTTCAACAGATGTCAAATCATCACAATTTGATTTTCTTAAATGAGAAATGATAAGTAAGAATGATAATTCCTACTGATGGAATTATTTTTTCACATTTCACACATTTCACATTTTGACTGTTCTGAGCAGCTCTATAGATTTCCTACAAGTTTTGTAGATTGACTGTATTGTAAATAAATACTTAAACTTCTCAAATGTGATGGCTGGGATTGCTTCTCCATGGTACATTTTCAGGTTTTGGTCGAGTAAATTTTTGGGAAACGGCAGTAGGTTTGTCCGAAACATAACACAAACTTCCACAGTATAGCTCAGGCTGTTGGAGGCTGCTGCACCAAATCCTGTGAGCTTATTTTTTTTTTTCTGGCTCAATGATTTCATGTTTTGATTGTTGGGCGTATGAACTGGTTCCACATTAAACAACGCTGAGTAAATGTGTTCAGTTTCTTCTGTTTAGTTTAAGTGATTCATTGCTTTGAACCCTCTTGCCATATACTGAGATCATTCTGCAAACTCACCATTGTATCCGGATGTTAGATGACTATTCACAGCCCCTGAAGTCC
This sequence comes from Brachirus orientalis, assembly GCA_016785285.1. Taxonomy (NCBI): domain Eukaryota; kingdom Metazoa; phylum Chordata; class Actinopteri; order Pleuronectiformes; family Soleidae; genus Brachirus; species Brachirus orientalis. The sequence continues at coordinate 1,101,455 of JAFBJR010000042.1, forward strand.
TGAATTTCTTCAGTGAGAAAGATTGAGGATTATCTTGTGCACACAAAATTAAAACATAACCAAACCCCTGAACCTCTTTTTTTCAGGTGAGAAACAGTTTATATGGGGATCTAATAATATTATTTGCTGTCATGAAATGGCCCTCGAGTTCCCCCCATGCAAGTCGGGTAATCTAGCAATTTTGTAAAATATGTATATATAACATAATGTGATTATTAGCTAAAAACTACTACAACTAGTGTAACTAGTTGGTACTTTGGTACTCGCGAGTTAACAAGTAAGAATTCTGAGCCTCACTAGTTAACTTGCAAGATGAAAATCACCCTCACTAGTATGACTAATGAACATTTCTGCTTTCACTAGTTAACATGTAAACTGCAATGTGCTGAATGCAGTTGTTTAGGCCAACATGTAGGACAATGATGTGGGTGGGATAATGACCAAATCCTGAGTCTTGATTGGTAAATATCCTTACATTTGAACTTGGGAGCCTATAGGAAGCTTCAGAGTTCACCTTTTGATGAGTTTTGCTCTGTGAGCTGTTCATGGGGACAAACAGCTGAGTCTATCAGAAGGTGACTTGTGTTACCAAGGTCATAGGTTCAACTCTCACAATGGAGTGAGTTTAACATAATTTTAAAACTTCGGACCAAACAACAGAACTTAAAAACACCAAGAACGTCTTGCAGTGTAGTTCAGTCAGAACAGCTTGTGCTGTAAAAACAAGACTTTTAAGTTCAAATCTCATGATTTTATTCAAGGTTCAATGTGAAGAGTCACAAGCTCTAAGAAAACAAGACCAGCTGTAGATGCAGGTAGCTCAGTGGATAGGAACACCGCTGTAAAGCTCTGCTGTCAACTTTATAGCAGTGTTCAATTCTTGAAAAGAACAAGACATTTTAAAAGGTCAACATCCAAAGAGATGATTAAAAAAGTCCCCAGTGGACCAGGAATTAATGGTGTGATGGTTTTTTTTGTTAAATGTTGACTTGTTGATCTTATTGTAATGAAGGGAAATTTTAAAAGTCCACAGTGCAAACAATCTATAGCTCTATGAAACGTTGCAAATATGTCTGATCAGGTAGCTCAGTTGGTTAAAGTTAGTTGGTTAGAAAACTCACAATAGGACGAATAGCTCAGTCCATCAGAAGATGACTTGTATCTTTGAGGTTATAAATTCAACTCTCACAATGAAGTGAATTTCACACAATTTTAAAACTTCAGACCAAAAACAGAACTTAAAAACATTGAGAAAATGGCATTCTGCAGCTCAGGTAGAATAGCTTGTGCTGTGAGAACAAGACTTGTATGTTTGAGGTTGGGAGGTCAAGTCTCACTGTGCTTTTGTTTTTTAGAGCAAGATTCATTGTAAACAGTCAAAAAGTCTAAGAAAACCTAAAGGACTGTAGGAGCAGGTAGCTTAGTGAGTAAGAACACCGTTTTGATGTTCTGAGGTCATATGTTCAACTAAAAAACAAAACTTTTTCAAGTTCAACATCTGAAGTAAAGATTAAAGGAGACGAAAAGACCCAACTTCTGGTAGAGTTTGTGGCGTGGTGGCTGTGTTCCCCACCATGAGGTTTTCACCCATCCACAAGGTCGTAGGTTCAGTTCCACAGCCTTGGTGTTCTCCCAGGTGATATAGTAGTTTTGTTTCCATACTGGCAGCCAAAATTTCAATAAATAAATTCCAAACCTCACCTTGCATACCAGAACAACCCTGCAGTTGTAGACTTTCTAGCTGCCGGACTGGCAGAACACCACAGTTGTGGAACTCAAACTACCACCCTAGGGAGTGAACAACTTATGGTTGTGAACAAGTCACCACCAATTCCTGGTGAATTTTAATCTTCACTTTAAATGTTAACACTTTAAACTGTCTTGTTCTTCATTGGAATTGCCCACAACCACAGGAGTCTTGTGGTCAGCAAGATGGCAAGGCAGTCCAATCTGGCAGTTGGTAGGTTCTGTTCCACAATCCTACGATTGATCTCAACCTTATTATAGAGATGCTTTTTTCAAAGAGGTTTTGACAGTTTGCATTGAAAAAAGGATTATAAAATATGCTTCATCACACAAGATTTGAACCCACTTTTTCAATTACACAAGACAATATCAAAAAGAAAAACGCAGAAGACTTTGTGTTGTATAGCTCTTTGTGTTTAACATTGACTTTTACATCTGAGACTTGGGTTCAATTCCTTCAAAGCATGTGAATGTTTAGAAACTACTTAGCCTTACAAACCACTTTAAACTTTACAAGACCAAACTCTTTCTCAGTGTTTGTCAAATATCTTTGTCTCCCAGACATTGACTTAAAAGTCTAAAGTTGCTGGTTCAAATCCTTGAATTCTTTTTTTTTTTTTTTTTTTTTGGAAACTTCAGATTCTAAAAAACACCTAAGAAATACTTTGCTAGATTTTGAGTTGATTTGTGAGAGACTCAGACAAGTTTAAAAACTCTGACTGAGATAGAAAACTTAAGAACACCAAGAAATTCAGCATGCATTCATTAGGACAAATAGCTCAGTCCATGAGAAGGTGACTTCTACCTCTGAGGTTGTAAGTTCAAATCTCACAAAGTTTGCACAAAATTTTAAAACTTCAGACTAACAAACAGAACTTTAAAACCTTGCGAAAATGTTGCTCAACAAGTCGGCCAGAATAGCTTGTGTTGCAAGTTTAAGACTCGCGTGTTGGAGGTTATGAGTTCAAATCTTACAATGTGCTAAAATTCAATTTTAAAACTTTAGACCACAAAACAGAACTTAAAAACACCAAGAAAATGTTTCTTCATAACCCAGTCAGAATAGCTTGTGCTATAAAAACATGACTTGTGTGTCTGAGGTTGTGGGTTCAAATCTCACTGTGCCCTCCCTTTTTTTTTTTTTTTTTTAGTTCAAGATGCAAAGAAAACAGTCAAAAGCTCTAAGAAAACCCAAAGAACTGTAGGAGCAGGTAGCTCAGTGGATAAGAAAACTCCTGTGAAGACCGGAGAGCGGTACCTTGTAGGTTCAATTCTTATAAAGAACAAAACTTTTTTAAAGTTCAACATCCAAAGGGAAGATTGAAAGGAGACAAAAAGACCCAAATCTAGCAAGAGAGTTCATGGTGCGATGGATTTGTTCGCACACCAGAAGGCTGGTCAGTCCACAAGGTGGCAAGTTCAATTGAAGGCTCGGTCAACCACAACCGCGGGGCGGGGTTGTGTAAAGTCCGCAATGGGGGCGTGAAGGCTCGGTCAACCACAACCGCGGGGCGGGGTTGTGCAATGGTGGTGTGAAGGCATCACAAGGAGACCACAACAATAAGGGGTTGTGGTGTTTTTTTTTTTTTTTCTCCCTCTTTTTTTTTGGGGGGGGGGGGCAGCCAAAATGCACCAGACCGGGCCAACCCCGCAGCTGTGGGACCGAAATGTGCCGGACCGGGCCATCCCCGCAGCTGTGGGACCGAAATGCGCCGGACCGGGCCAACCCCGCAGCTGTGGGACCGAAATGCGCCGGACCCGTAGAACCTTGCGGCTGTGGGACCGAAATGCGGCGGACCGGGCCAACCCCGCAGCCCCTGGTCCGGCACGTTCCGTTACAGTGCCGCGGGGTTGGCCCGGTCCGCCGCATTTCGGTCCCACAGCCGCAAGGTTCTACTGGTCCGGCAGGTTTCGGTTACAGTGCCGCAGGGTTGGCCCGGTCCAGCACATTTCGGTCCCACAGCCGTGGGGTTGGCCCAGTCCGACGACAGTTACAGTGCCGCGGGGTTGGCCCGGTCCGCCGCAAGGTTCTACTGGTCCGGCACGTTTCGGTTCCTCAGCTGTGGGGTTGGCCCGGTCCGGCACGTTTCGGTCTCACAGCCGCGGGGTTGGCCCGGTCCGGCACGTTTCGGTCTCACAGCCGCGGGGTTGGCCCGGTCCGGCACTTTTCGGTTACAGTGCCGCGGGGTTGGCCCAGTTTGGCAGGTTTCGGTTCCTCAGCCGCAGGCCGGGCTGGTCGGTCTGGTGCGTTTTGGTTTTTGGGGCGCAACTACAACCATGGAGTTGATCCAGTCCGGCAGGAGTAAAGGGTTAGCAATCTTTCTTTTGAAACTTCGCCCGTACAGTGAAAAAAACTCCATCTCCCTAAAATAAGGTTTAGGGCTCAGGTGTTTAGTAACTGCTGTTTAAACATGATCAGCACATGAGCCAGACTAGCGTGTGATGAGTGTGTGAACGTCACTTTTCTATTGTTAACAGTTGAAAACTAGTTCTCATGCTTTGAGTAGTCTCAGTTAAAGGGATTGTTCTAATTGTGATAGGCTGAGGTATCACTGACAAATTCAAAAAATCAGCACAGGGAACTCACTGTTTAGGTAATTTAAAAAAAAAAAACATAAGCTCCTCCTCTTCCAGGAAGTGCACAGTTTGTAGGACATCCTACTCTAGAGGCCTGGACAAATTTTGAGAGCCTGCCACACTAGTGCATCTTTGACATTTTATATTTGGGCAGCTTTTTTTGACATACTACATTTTCGACATTTTTGTCAACATTCTACGCTCACACATTTTGACAGTTTATATTTGCACAGGACATACGAGGACATTTTTTACAGTTTATTTATTTGACAGTTTCTGTCAACATCCTAGGACAATTTTGACATTGCTGACAGTTTATATTTGGACAGCCTTTGATGGCATAATATTATAGTAGGACATTTTTGAGAGTTTAGATTTTGACAGTTTTTGTTGACATAGTACATTAGGACTTTTTTGAGTTTATATTTGGACAGTTTTTGCCCATATACTAGGAAATTTTTGACCGTTTATATATATTTGACAACTTCCTATACTATACTATACTATACTATACTATACTATACTGTACTATACTATATACTACTATATGTCAACTTCCTATACTGTTATTTTTTTCACACTATACATTTTTGACAGTTTATATTGGACAGTGTTTGTCAACATCCTATACTACGACATTTTTTGACAGTTTATATTGGACAGTTTTTGTCAACCTCCTATACTAGGACCTTTTTTGACAGTTTATATTGGACAGTTTTTGTCAACATCCTATACTAGGACATCTTTTGACAGTTTATATTGGACAGTTTTTGTCAACATCCTATACTACGACATTTTTTGACAGTTTATATTGGACAGTTTTTGTCAACCTCCTATACTAGGACCTTTTTTGACAGTTTATATTGGACAGCTTTTGTCAACCTCCTATACTAGGACATTTTTTGACAGTTTATATTGGACAGTTTTTGTCAACCTCCTATACTAGGACATTTTTTGACAGTTTATATTGGACAGTTTTTGTCAACATCCTATATACGACATTTTTTGACAGTTTATATTGGACAGTTTTTGTCAACATCCTATACTAGGACATTTTTTGACAGTTTATATTGGACAGTTTTTGTCAACATCCTATACTAGGACCTTTTTTGACAGTTTATATTTGGACAGCTTTTGTCAACATCCTATACTACGACATTTTGACAGTTTATATTGGACAGTTTTGTCAACATCTTATACTACGACATTTTTTGACAGTTTATATTGGACAGTTTTTGTCAACATCCTATACTACGACATCTTTTGACAGTTTATATTGGACAGTTTTTGTCAACATCCTATACTAGGACTTTTTTCGACAGTTTATATTGGACAGTTTTTGTCAACATCCTATACTACGACATTTTTTGACAGTTTATATTGGACAGTTTTTGTCAACATCCTATACTAGGCATTTTTTGACAGTTTATATTGGACAGCTTTTGTCAACCTCCTATACTAGGACATTTTTTGACAGTTTATATTGGACAGCTTTTGTCAACCTCCTATACTAGGACATTTTTTGACAGTTTATATTGGACAGCTTTTGTCAACCTCCTATACTAGGACCTTTTTTGACAGTTTATATTTGGACAGCTTTTGTCAACGACAGTTTATATTTGGACAGTTTTTGTCAACATCCTATACTAGGACATTTTTTGACAGTTTATATTTGGACAGTTTTTGTCAACATCCTATACTAAAACATTTTTTGACAGTTTATATTTGGACAGTTTTGTCGACATACTGTATAATGACATATTTGATACTAAGTGTGTTTTTGAAAACGGTGACAGTCGCATCGACAACACAACACACGGCCATGACATGACTAAACGGTGTTCATGTGTTTACACGAGGAGCAGTGACGTCACGTTAGCAGCAGCAGCAGGTGTAATCTGTGATCGGATCACTCAGGTCACATGTTAAGAGCAAGTGTGAACAGAGCGTCAGCAGAAAAGCTAAGAAATGTGTGGATCATTTAGGCAGCAGTTACCACATGTTTGCTCCTGTGGCTCCTCCTCGTCCTCCTGTTTCTGTTTCCGTGTGGAAGCTCCGACTGGTAAACACAAGGTGGAACATTCCAACTAGCTCGACACAGAGGGGAGGAGTGGAATGTACCAAGTCACGGAAAGTATAACATGGCCATCAAATCAGTGTAGCTTTGTGCAGGAGCAGCTCCACCTGTAACTAATCAATGTTACTGTCCTACGTGAAGAAAGTGAAAAAATGGCAACTGAGATTGTAGTCAGTTCAAACATTTTGCTAAAACAGAGAAAAACCCACCACCTGAGGAAATGCTGCCATCTGCTGGACGAACTTCCCCCCTTCATCTTTTAAAAGCTGCCGAAAGAATCCAGTTTCAGTCTTACAAGTATCAAGATAAATAAAGTCAGTTTTGAAAATCCATAGGTTGTTTGTAAATTGTCACGGTTGTTTGCTGTCGTGAGACTGCAACTGTAGAGACTGCATTGCATGTGTGAATTTCTGTGTAACTTCTAATGGGAATTAATCAACTGATGTTTTTGGATTTTACTGTTGGACACGAAATAATGTAGCACCATGCGTCTCCAAAATTTGATTTATGTTCCTTTATAAAATACTTCCCCAGTTTACTTTACTTTACTTTCTAAACAGGTTTAAGTCACTCACAGGGGTAGTACAGTGTAATTTTTAATCACAGTATTGATAAAGATGCAAGTAACATTGTGTATTCCCCAAAATTCCAATGGTTGCCGTGACCACGCCCCTTTGAATCTGTGAGACTCTTTGATTACTTTTCATCTTTAATGTGTCTCTTGTGTAAATCCCCACTAACATGTAAGTTAAGAGTCGAAAATGGCTTCCCGTATTTCAAACACAAATTTGTCGGGTTTGAGGAAGATTTATTTTTTTTATTTATGCCTTAATCTCTAAATAAGAGTCCACGTTCATAAAAAAAAAAAAGAAATAAAGAAAATTAAATTGAAATACATATATTTTTAAAGCAACAAAGACAGATGCAGACCCATCAAAAAGTTCAACTAGTAAACAATGTCCTTCTCACTCGTTAACTAGTGAGGTGCTTTAATGAGGGTAACGACTGAGCTTTTTGGCTCCTACCAGTTCAAATAGTGAACACCTTGCTGACAGTTTATATTTGGACAGCCTTTGATGGCATAATATTATAGTAGTATACATTTTTGAGAGTTTCGATTTTGACAGTTTTTGTTGACATACTACATTAGGACTTATTTTAGTTTATATATGGGCAGTTCTTGTCCATATACTAGAAAATCTTTGACCGTTTATATGTATTTGACAACTTCCTACACTATACTAGTATATGTCAACTTCCTATAGTGTTATTTTTTTTCACACTATACATTTTTGGCAGTTTATATTGGACAGTTTTTGTCCACATCCTATACTAGGACATTTTGATAGTTTATATCGGACAGTACAACTAGTAAACAATGTCCTTCTCACTCGTTAACTAGTGAGGTGCTTTAACGACTGAGCTTTTTGGCTCCTACGAGTTCAAATAGTGAACATTTCAGTTGTCATTGTTAACTAGTTCAGAAAAATTGTAGCCTACTAGTAAATTAGTGACATGAATAAGTCATTTTGCAGAAAGACTTTGAGCCTTACAAGTTCAGTCCAAAGGGCCACTAGTTTATCCAAACGCGGACTAGCCAATGAAACTGATGGCCGAGGTCAAAGATATGGAGTGAATGCTCCAAATGCTTTCTGTCATCCGGAGCTCAGAGAAACGAGTTGCTGCCTCACGTCAGTAAGACGACGACGACGAGGAGGAGGAAGAGGATGGAGACAGCGGAGAAATAAGCGACAGAGCAACAACCGTGGTGTTTTCTACAGCAGTAGCAGCACAGCCGCGGTTAAACGGAGCCGGACAATGGTGTAAGTGAAGAGAGCTGGGTCTGTATATGAACAATTTGCTCATTTTTGATCCACATTTAGCCGCCGACGTCGACGCCGAGCTGGCAACTGGACTGCAACGCTACCGTGTCAGTGACTCCGTCTGTTACCTCCTGTAACAGCCATCGTCGTCAAACACTAAAAGAACCTTAATTCGTTTCAAAATAAAAACATTTTTAAGACGTTGGTCGTACATTCGCGTTTTTACAGTCCATTGTTCTGAACGGGTCCCGTGACCAGAGCGACACAGGGCGGCCCGGTATATAGCCGGGTCCCGCGCCTTTGTTTTGTGTTGCGTTTAAAACGTCTCAGTTTAATGCGATTAAATCGTCGTGTCACTTCTCAAATGTACATATAACATAAACATGCGTGACATATAGGAACGGTGCTATCGCGAGGACATTTCTATGTGACTGAAATGGCGGCGGAGTGCTGCAGTGATGTGAGCAGCATATAGACGGAGCCCGTGGAGCTCCGTTATTTTCCTGTTGCAGTGTGGCTATTACGTGTTTATGAAGGTACAACAGACGAATGATGGGCAGACGTCACGTTGTCGCTTCTTTAGATACTTCTATATGTTAATATAAGTGATATGAGTTGACTGGTTTTAGCCTGGGACAACTTTTAGCTGGATTAAATGGTGGTGTTGGGCTTTTCACCGGTATTTAACTATGAATGAATGTGAATGTGATCAGGAATGCAAAACAAAAGACATTAATTACAAATAGCAACAAACGTACTGTCAAAAGAAAGAGAGTAGTAATCACTCCAGTCTCTAAAGACTCTCCTAAAGTAATTCAATATTACTATTTATTTTTATTCGCAGTAATAAAGCAAATATCCATGCAGTGGGACTATTAAATCTTATGTTATGGCTTCTTAACCATTTTATTGTTGTCTGATTGAGCCATAAATTGTCAGGCAACAGAAAATCTTTCATGTTTTGAAAAGTTGATAAAGTGAAATCATAAAATATAAATTTGCTAGTGAGCATCTTATATTGTTTTCTCACTGTTCAATCAATGGGTTGTCATTTTAGTCTCCAAAAATGTTTCACTTTTAATAGAGTACATGTATTCTTAATGTCATTTCAGTATTTGGTAAATCCTGATTTGTATAATTTATTTCTTTATTTTTAGAAGTATTGCTGGGCAACCAAATTAATAAATAATGAAAATAGTGTAAAGTTACAGTCCTGTGTCATTCAAATGCTCGGTTAAGCCAGTGGCGGAGCTGTTCTGTCACTTTTGTCTGTGCTGTATTTGACCATAAAGGCCTTTGATGAATAAATGTTAAATCTTTTCTTGTTTTCAGTAAGAAGTTTGAAGCCACTAAGCTAAATACAAAATTGCCTTCGACCATCAAGAGATAGCCAGTGTGCAGGATGGAGGTCCAGGAGGAATGACAAGTCTCTTCAGCCTCGCCCTCATTCAGAGAAAATGCACTGGACCTGTGGATACGTCTGTGCGCTCCTGGTGTCCCTTATCACCTCTCACACCGCCGGGGCCTTATCAGGGGATACTGATAGAAATGGAACAAAGAGCATCAATGCAACCGATGGTGGATTTGTCCCAGTTGTGTTCACTAAAGTGAGCCAGATAATTGCCCGGGAGGGAAGTTGTGTACTGATTGATTGCAATGTCACTGGAGACCCTTTCCCCAGTGTTCAGTGGTTCAACTCCCATGGTGACCGTCTGGACACGGAGCAGAGTGGTAAGAAGGAGTGTACTGTTACTTTACACCTGGTTTCCTTTGTTACCAGCACTGCCAGTCACTCAATTGTAATTCATTTATATAGAATGTATAAGGTTTACTAGGGACTGGAAAACAAGGCTTCTGAAAGTCAACAGCTAAATCTATAAACCACTTTTTTTCAGATTAAATCCAGCGTATATGGTAACTATTAATTAATGTTATTTGTCGATCCAGGTGCAATTCTTAACAGCGTAGTATAAAGTATTAAAATTATGCATGGTGTGAAAAATCAGTGTATCTACCATATCTTTGGTCAAGCAACGGCATTTAACTTTTGCCCTTTGCTTTCATAGTCCACTCTTGCTTCACAGGTACAAGCTTTCATCACCCTCTTGTCCAACCAGGGGGATGATGGTTGTCCCAGACTCTTCCCCTTTAATAAAGGCCAGAGCTGTCGCTCCGTAACCTTTCTCTCCCCAACCGTTGAAGTGCAGTGTGTGAGATTTAGAGGCAACTCTGTGTCAGATGTCACTGCTGGACCATGACCTCTCTCACTCAGCTGTCAGCCCACTTCTTGGTATTTTTCAAAATCAGGCATTGGGCAGAGTAATCCTTAGAAGAGGGTCTAGTTACAGTTTAGGTCCAGCGTATAAGAATTGCAGGTTGTAACAAATGGAAGACTCCTCCAAAAGCACGAGTGAACGACACTCTTGTTGTTATATGGCCTGCTATTGAAACATGGCGGCACAAAGTGGCAGCCTTTGTAAGACGAGAGGTTTGATGAAGGTACATATTGTATAAAAGGAGTATTCTAAAGCTAACAAAAACCAAATGATTTTCATTTTAAAACCATGATAGACAATTATACAAATAATCCAACATATGCAGTACTTTCTTATTTCCTCACTGGGACTCACCTCAGAAGGAATGCAGGATGACGAAATGTTTGTTGTTTCCACTCCTGAGCTGACCTGCTGAAACCTGCAGTCAAAGCATGTCGAGGCAGCATTATTATTATAACCAGCAAACCCAGAACGGTGTCTGTCCCTGTCAAATTATTTGGGTTCTTCCTGTTCAGCGTGTCAAAACTGAAACACATGGAGGACAACAGAGGACGCTGGACAACTCAAACTCTTCTTTTTTCCTTTTTATTAATTTTCTAATTTGATGATGAAATGTCAGGTTAATAAGCTTCAAACAACTTCATGAAAGAAATGCAATAAATCTATTAGCATTTAGATTGCTATAATTATCTTGGACACATTTTCTTTACCTAAACCAAAAGTTTATACCCTTTGACTTAAATTCATTAGAAAATTAACCAATTCTTAACTTTTTTCAAGGCACTACTTTATTTATCATTAAATACCCGAATTCCTATTTCTGTCATTTCTTTAAAGATAAACATATTCAATTAAAGGTGACATAGAAAGATCTTTTTGAACCAAAAATCGAGATTACTGATGTCTATTTAGATAAATAACACACATCAGTAAGTACACAGCAATATTATACTAATTATAATACATAATTATATGCAAAACAATTATTTAGTTATTTTACAGAAAATATTTTTATTAATTTATTGAATGCATTTGGTTCATTGGCTAAACGATTAAATAGGAAATAGGAAAATAAGCACAGTGACATAACCATCGTGCAACTGTCTTCAAAATGCAAACCTAATCACCACATTTCTCAGCAAATGCTGAATAAAATCCAGCAATACTGCTGCATCAGTTGGAATTATCTCCTGCACTTTATGTGCTGCACTTTTCTTCCTTTGTGCAATTTTCAGTCAAAAGCTCTTGAAATAAGTAAATCATGTACTTACCAGTAGCATCTCTGAGGTCTTTTTTACAATGAAACACCCATTTTTCACTATTTCTGCTTGCAAACTGCTCTTGTTCGAACTCACTATTTAAGCTTAGACGCCATATCATATCATTCATTTCCCCGAAATTTCTCCAGGTGTTTTCAATTCTCTTCTTCCTCACGTGACGTCTCTGATCAGCGCTGCGCTGCCCCCTGCAGCTATTACGATTAAGATCAAGGTGCTTCAGATTATTGGTAAATGTAATTAATAGATAATCCAATAATTTGATGCTAGATAACAGATTTGGTCACACAGAAGTTATTTTACTTCCTCATTCTATGTTCATAATCAATTATTGAATGATTTGTCTTCACAGGACCATGTGCAAAAAAAAGCACCGCAAAGAAACCACCTGTATTTGTAGTTTCCTCTGCAGATGTCGAACACTCTCCCACACAGTTTCTTGCATCGATTGCACCATGATTCTGTGTCGGACGTAAAATTAGAAATCTTCCTCAAACATAAAAAAGCGGGTGGGTGGGACACTGTTGTTGGCCAGGCTGAGGGAAGTTGATCATGTTAGTAGCTTAGAGGGAAGCGGGAATGTTGGAGTAGTAATGTGCAGACATTTAAGACCAGAGGCTGAGAAACACCTTTTATCATGCGTCCACTCTGTGGAGACAGAGAGAAGCTGACAAACTGACTGAAAACACAAAGAAGACAAGTTTCAGAAGGGAATTCTACTGCTCAAGGTTGACATGATTGTTTCTGTTCTGGAAGACTAAACAGAGGCAGAATAATATTACCAACACAAATCTCATTGTAGATCTTGTGTTCGATTTGTACTAAAGGTTGAAAAGCAAAAAAAGTCCAACCGTTACTCTCAGTGAAATTGAGAATTCTAGTATTTACTTTCATATCTTCCTGGTTTGCTTATGTGATTGTTCTATTGTTTTGCCATTTTTGCTGTGTCCACCTTGTGTATTATATTGCAATGGCCTCGATATGTGAGTCTGTTTTGTCCTTGTCTCTCACCCTCCGTGTTGCTCCTTCTTTCTTTTTCTCTCCCCCTTTTTTGTCCCCCACCTCTCCTCTGCTTTCCCCCCCCCCCCCCCCCCCCCCCCCCCCCCCCCCCAATTATCCTTCACACCAACCGGCCGAGGCAGATGCTGCACATCTTTGAATCTGCTTTCTTTTCCCTCAGATTTATTCAAAAGCCTAAGAAAAACAAGCATTTGATGAAAATGTGTGTGTGGGAGAGAGAGGTCACTTTAGTTTTCCCACTCAAACCACAGCACACACAGCCTCCACCTATTTTAATATGGAAAGTGTGGCAGGTTTAGTCAAGTCACTGCTGCTCTCTGGACTCAAGCTGCCGACAAAGATGAAAATGTTCCGTGCTGACTTTGAAAAACATCAACTGATTCCTATGAAATCAAACACACATGACAGATGCACAGGACATAACATAAAGTTAACATAAACCTTCAGAGGTCAGAGACTTTCTGTACGTTCACATGTTCCCTTTAAGCCTAAAGGTAGTTTTTTTAATTGACTGATAATTGTTCAAGCCAGAAGAGTGTGTTCTTGAAATGCTGGCCATCATAAAAAGCAGTAACTACCAGAAACACTGGGAAGGAAAATGGGTGGAGTTTTTAATTCTTCTAATTATGTTGTTTTTAACTATGGCCACTTACCGCAGTTTAAAACTCTGATATCAATTTAAATCATTTACATTGTCTTTTAGTATTTAACTACGAGGGATTCAGCACTGATTTCAATTTCAATGTGTCAGAGGACAAGAGCAGACGACTGCTGCATGAACTGTGTGTGCTCCTGACCTCACCACCAGAGGGCAGGCTCCTGTGCAGTTAAAGGTTGTCAGTCTTTAACAATAAGCTCGGTGACAGCGGTTTTTTTTCCCCCGCAGACATTTTCCCTCGTCTGTGGGACGGTTGGTAGAATTAAGCATAAACTTACCATAAACAAATGATGAACACTGACAGGAGAATAGTTTGTGCAGATGCTTATTGATACTATCTGAGAAGCTGGTACTAATTTAACAGCACTTAGTTTTCATGAGGTGTCTGTGTCTCTGCAGGTGGGAAGTGGTGGCTGCTGGACAACGGCGTTCTTAACATCACCAGCATTGAGTTCGCAGATCGTGGAAAGTACACCTGCATGGCATCCAATGTCCACGGCAGCTCCAACTGCACGGTGACGCTGCGCGTGGTCTTTACCAACGGTGACATGGGTGTGTACTACATGGTCGTGTGCTTGGTCACCTTCACCATCATCATGGCCCTGAACGTCACGCGCCTCTGCATGATGAGCAGCCACCTGAAGAAGACGGAGAAAGCCATCAACGAGTTCTTCCGCACCGAGGGTGCGGAGAAGCTGCAGAAGGCCTTCGAGATCGCCAAGAGGATCCCCATCATCACCTCGACCAAGACGCTGGAGCTGGCCAAGGTCACGCAGTTCAAGACCATGGAGTTTGCGCGGTACATCGAGGAGCTGGCTCGCAGCATCCCGCTGCCGCCGCTCATCATGAACTGCCGCACCTTCATGGAGGAGATTCTGGAGGTGGTGGGCGTGGAGGAGATGAGGCACACCTTCGTCAGACAGGCGCCAGAGGGACGGCGCGAGGCTGCCGGCAGGGTCGCCTCCATCGGGGCAAGAGACGTCTTCACCATCCTGCAGGAGAGAGAGCGAGGGCGGGAGAGGGCACGCAGCGAATCGCCCGCCGCCGACTCGGACAACTCCTCCGTTCAGGAGCAGCCGCAGCACATCGCCATCCAGGTGTCGGTCCACCAGCAGCTCACCACTGGAGGTTACTGCAGCATCGAGGCTCCGCCCCACCCAGAGGCCACGCCCTCCTCACCTCTCACTCCCCTTCACCATGAGGAGCAGCCTGAGGCCGAGGGGGAGCCGAGTGTGGAACAGGCCGCGCCAGAACTGGCAGCTAACAAGACCCCGCCCTGCCAGGTGTTCTATGAAAGCCACGTGTGATGAAACGAGGACTTCTCCTATGCATTTTCACTTGGACACTAAAGGTCCATTACACATTTTTTAGTTCAGATTTTGGAGAGAAATGATCATATTTTCTCTGAACAGAACAATCTCTAAACCTTGGTAGGTGGTTCTTACTGAGAAAAGGTTTTTAGACACTTGAGGGTTTTTTCCTCACTTGGGTCTTTCCATGCTTGAATGTACATGTGAAGGGGAATCAATTATGTTATTAGTAATGTAAAAAGCAGCGAATTGTAAAGGAACATTACTGTATTAAAGTTCTCATCACACAGATTATTATTTAAAAACTTACTTTAGGGTCCCTGATATTTCAGTTATCACTTTCTTACAGTTTTTTGAAGCACTCCACAAATCTGCCTCAAGCTGCTGCTCATGCCGTTTTTATCCCAAAAACCAAGAAAGTTCAAGTCACGAATTAACATCCAGCCACTGTTACTGCTGCTCCACTGGTATCTTACAGTGTCCCACTCACACAGAGCTGCATGTTGGAGTGAAAATAAAAATCTGATTGGTCACAACTTCAGGATTGTATGTTCTACTGTATTTCTCTTAACAAGTAAACCAGGTTAACCTGAGTGTACAGTGTATTTCCTGATTGGGTCACACGCACACTTATGGATAGAGTTTGTTTCCTTTGATTTATTATTAAGTATGATAATATTATTACCTGCTGTATTGTGGTTTTGGTTCCTCTGCTAGTCTTAAGTCTTTGCGGTAGAGAAGAGAAGCTTGTCCTCCTCCGTCATGTGCTGTTTTAGATTTTAACTCAACTCCTCAGCCTCCTCTTGTTTCTGCAGAGGCTTTTCAGTACAGTTGCATTTCTGCTGCATGTGAAATTGGACAATGGAGATGTTTGACATCTCTCTCTGGGACTAAAAGGACTTCTTTCTTCCTTTGCTTGGCTAAAAGTCCAGTCTGTGGTGCAGATGATCTGGACTCTTCTTTTACTGGTGCTCTTGAAATGCCTCCTTTTTTGTAGTGGAATAAAATGGAAGTGCAAAAATATTTAACTACAGACTCTATTTATTTATTTATTTACCTAATTATTAGGTAAAAGTTTTCTTTACGATCAAACTGATTGATTGATCTCTGACTGTGCGTCATAAATATATGTTTTGACATTTGCTATAAAAAAGAATGTCACCTCCAAATGCAAAAATTTAAAAGTCGCAGTGCTATGGTAAAAGTTTCTAAACATACTTAAACATTATATTGTGATATACTGGAAAATGTTTAATTCCACAGTATATAATAACACATAATCTACAGCATGTTAAAAAAGGTTCTAAAACAACCCCAGATGGAAAAAAACCTCCTGGAAATGCAATAATTTCACATTAAGTAGCCATATCATATCACCTATAATATATAATATATAATATATTGGTAAAGTGCCAAAAGACATGCCAGAATTCACAATTATTTTTGAATTAATTCATCATGGTTTTTTAGTGTGTTGAGAAAAAAGCAAAAAAGACATGATGAAAATGGATATCCAAAAAAATAAAAAAAACTAAGTATGAATTAAAATGCAATGCCATGGTAAAAAAAAAAAAAAGGAAAAATACACAATAAAATAAAGTCCCATAACACCTGCAATTAAATGCACTTAACAACCTAGTATAAAATGCAATAAAAATGCCAAAACTAATTGTCTAAAGAAAAAAAGAACAAAAATAGAAAAAGATGTAGGAGTATGTTATAAAAGAATTAATTTGGCGCCCAAGTTACAAATTAATAATGTAGATTATAGAGACAAAATAATCCAGTCCAACTGTGGAGAGAAAGAGTGTGAAGGGAGAGAGAAAAAAAGGAAGAACCTCTGTTCCTTTAAAACAAAATTTAATCTTTATATGTTTTGTTTTAAATGTACAATCCAACAACATAATCATACATCAAATTCCTCATAATAATGCACAACTCTATCAACACTAGCCATAAATTAAAAAAGAAAGGAAACAAAAACATTGAGATGTGTGAAACTGAATGTTAGGCAACAGCACTGGTTTGACAAAGACGATGCTTTCGCTGTTAGAGAACCACAGCAGGACAGTCACCGAGACAAGGAGACAAGGAGGCAAGGAGGCAAGGAGGCAAGGAGGGGTGAGGATGATGAATCCCACCTTCCTCACTCACACACACGCCTCTGCTGCCTACAAATGAGGTGCAGCTCAACATCGCTTCATTTCCCTTCATCGTTTTCACGTAAACATACTCTGTGGGAATAGCAGGCATTTCTTTTAAAGGGATAGTTCAGGTTTTTTTTGTTTTTTTTTTAAAGTGTGGTTGTATGACGTTTGGACACCGACTTCTCCGAGAATATTGGCCTTTTCACGTCTGACCTGTCTTTAGAATGTTTGCTCCTTTTTTCACTGTTAAACAAAAATTGCCACTGGGAAAACTGTAGTTTGTTCACTGCTCACTCTCCCACACCAAAGTCCATGGAGAAAATCAGTGATTTTAGCTCACCAGGACACAGGAGCTGCAGGTCTACTGCTGCCTCATGTGGCCAGTTTGTGTCACCTCAGTGAAACTGAACAAAGGATTTGAAAGAGCAAAGTCACAAAATAACACAGTTAAACATAGTGTTGGAAGCAGCAGTGGATTAACAACTCCCGTGTGCTGTGATGTAAAATCAATAAATTTCTCTATGGACTTTGGTGTGGGAAGACAAACTTCAGTTTCCAGCAGGAAAAGAAAGAAATGGTGACGTTCTGGATAAAGTGAGTTTTGATGGGACCTCAGAAAACCACACACAGTTACAGCCAAACCCTCAGTAAACATGAATCTGGAGATCAGTTTATTCACCATAATAAATCAAAGATATTTCACTTTTACCTCATGAGATTCTGAACATTTGACTGGTTAGTGTTAGTTTTTTTTTTAATGCCAAACCTTTTCTTTAAAGTTCCAGTGCGTGAAATTTTACATGAAATTATTTTCATCTGACAAAAAAAAACAAACAAAACAAAACAAAAAACTGAAGATAAAATAATTATATTTATTTTTTTTTTATAAGTGTACAATCACCTGATTGAATTATTGTTGTTTTCCAATTGTACACACTTGATTGCTGGCTCACAATGGTTTTTCAAATTGGAATCAGACTTAAGCACAAAAAAGATCAATTGTGATAAATGATAAACATTTAAAATTATGTCAGGTTTTATTCCTCGTCACTTTTAAGTCAAGTCAAGCCCAAACCCCACGAGTTTGTTGATTTGGCAGGTTTGTAGACGTAGATTAAATCAAACACAATTTAAAAAGAAATATTTTGATGGAAAAATCACCAAACATATCTTTATGCATTTAGTAAATTTGCATCTTTTAACGTTACTTTTTGTAAACGTCATGCTTCCAAAAGATGGAGAGAGTGTTAAACAGCAAAAATGGTCTTGGTCTATTTTTTTGTTTTTAAAGGAGAATTTAATATCTACCAAATATGGTGTTTAAAAACTATAACACAGGCAGATTTCAGCACAAAGAAAACGAGATGTAGAACTGTTGCCAGGTTTTTAAACACATTCACATAAAAGAGTGCAGATTTCCAGTTTTGCTTTACAGAGAGCCATAAAAAAATAAGACATTGATTATGACGAGAACATTAGTTTAAGTCAGAGTTAATGGAGAAGAAAAAGGAAATCGATTTTATTTTTTGAGTCCAGAATGAAACTAAACCCAGACCCTTTTTCCTTCGCCCCCTTTTTTCATACACACTCAACCTGCCTTCACTTTAAATGAATGGACATGACACACACACACACACACACGCACACACGCACACACACGCACACACACGCACAAGTTGGCTCAGAAATGAAGACACACTCAATCAGCCGTCTGTGTCTCTTTACCTCAAATTCTCTCTCTCACACACACACACACACATGCACACACACACAAGTTAAAGCCATCTCAAATAATACTGCAGTCCTCTCAGTTCCCATGGTAACCTGGCTGGAATGTAGTGGTGCTAAGGACACGCACGTGTCCTCAAACACACAGTTCACAGGTAAACGATGTGTGTTGTGGAGGACGGACAGGTGTGTGTGTGTGTGTGTGAGCGACCATTTTGATGCCTGATTCGCAGTTAAAAGGTCTTTCATCGCGTCGCTGATCGGCGTTTCATTCTGACCTTTGATCCCCAGCCAGGCCACGCCCACCCAACACGACCGCAGCAGAGACGAGACAGGAAGTGAGGCAGACGGAGGCAGAGCGTTTAGTTTACAGGCTGCGTGTTCGAGGGAGAGGGAGAACATGCAAGTGTGTGTTTAGGTGAGTGTGTAAAAAGTGCATTTCCTGCTCTCTGTCTGTGTGTGTGTGTGTGTGTGTGTGTGTGTGTGTGTGTGTGTCTCTTTGACCCACGACCTCCTCATGTCCTCAGCAGCCAGAATAATAGCAAGTCTTTAAATCATTGTCTTTTCCCTCTGTCGTCCACAGAGACTCAAATCAGTCAGTCAGTCAGCGAGGTTCACAACAAAGCTGAGAACTAAAAAACAAAAAAAACAAAAGAACAACAACAACCAGGATGCCAACGTCAGAGATCGGAGTCGTCAAGGAGACGCACCTCCTCCTCCTCCTCCTCAGCGTTGTCCTCCTGTCCCACACTGCCATCCTGGAAGGAGCAGATCAGTTGAACATAATGGACTCGGGATCTTGGTTTGCCATTTGCGCCATGTGACGGAGGATATCTTTTTTTGTGATAATACCAAGAAGCCGCCTGTAGGGGGAGACAAAGAGGAGGAGGAGGAGGAAGAGGAAACGAAGAGGGTTAGAGACAAGTGAGGAGGTGAAGGCGCCTTGTGGTGAGCAACAGACAACATGATGTTTTTGTTGGCACCGATTGTGTTCAAATTATAGTAAACATTTGAATTGAGTTAAATTCAACACTATTGACGTGTATGATGCTAAAATCAAAGCCAACAAAAACAGGAGTCCCTGAGGGAGCAAGAGTCATCAGGAAGGAGAGGAAGGTGGTGAGTCACCAGTGGAAAAGAGACACGAAAGCAGCTGAGAAACAGAGACGACTACCGTCTTCAGGCTTTTCTGTCCCGGCTGCTCCTGGATGCTGAGGGGAAACAGGAAATCCTCAAGAGGAAGAGGAGGAAGAGGAGGAGGAGGAATGTCTCTGTCACACAAGTCTGGGATTATTTAAGACGCAGCTGATCAGAACTGATCGAAAACTATAAGAAATCCCACTTCACTGGGATTTACTGGGGCATTAATGAATCCTTGGCTCTTCCATATTAACCCTATATTTGTTTCTGCATCAGGGAATTTCTGTGTTTACACGCTTTGTGTGTGTAACAATTCACATTATCAGGAAATGAATTAGTCGACTTATGAGAACTGAAAAGGGTGCAGGGGCCGACATCAACAAAACACGTCAGAGCAGCAACTGCTATGTAACTTCAGTTTAAGGCCAGCAGAGGGCGCTGTGACAGGTGTGGGACAGAGCTGGTTTCTCCTCTTCTCCTTCAGAATGTAAAAGTCTTTAACAAACACACTAAAATGTGTGAGTCTGACGAGTTTTTCAATATCCAGTCAGAGACAGTGAGTTTGATTTCAGAGTCCCTGTTCACACCAGGTATGTTTTTTTTGTTTTTTTTTTTGATCGCACCTCAGTGATTTGATCGCACCAAGTTCAACTCTGCACACCTGACATTAAAATGTGACCCGAATGCATCTCCTGCGACCACACAGAATC
Source organism: Brachirus orientalis (assembly GCA_016785285.1). Taxonomy (NCBI): domain Eukaryota; kingdom Metazoa; phylum Chordata; class Actinopteri; order Pleuronectiformes; family Soleidae; genus Brachirus; species Brachirus orientalis. The sequence goes on from JAFBJR010000042.1 coordinate 1,121,944, forward strand.
TAATCTGGATTAACCTGTTCTTCATCCAAACACTGGTGTCTTGCTCCGAGTGGATCGGAATGGATGTTATTACCAGGTCTGAACAGGGTCAAAGGTTTTTCGACAACAAAGTCTTCTGGCTGTTGTGCTCTTGAATTCGGGCCTGAGTTCAGGTGACGACAAACACCTGGAAATGTGTCCGTTTGCCACAGAGCGTAGAGAGGGCAGAGCAGAGCTGGGTCCACACTGGTTCAGTGCACTTTGCTTTAACACTGTCACATCACTGAGCATTCAGCTTCACTATGAATGATTATGTAAAGCAGCAATGAGAGGAAAATTCTTTTTTGAACCCAGATCTGAGAGACGGTTGAGTTGAGATGACCTTTGGTTGGATTAGAGCTACGGCTACTGAGCAGCAGGAGGTACAGGAGGTTTTAACAAGAGCTGCCCGGGTCTTTTTGAACAAACACAGGCAGCCATTGACAGATAGAGATCAACGGGTCAAGGAAGACGAAGGCAGTGTTTCGTGTAAGTCAGTAGTCAGCCAATCTCTTTAATTTCAAGTAAGATCTGGACTGAATGTCCAATTAATTTGAGCGTTTTAGCATCTTTGACGCCATTAAAAACTCCATTCAAAATCAATTATAGGTACAAAAAAAAAAAAGCTGAAACAATTTAAAGTGAAAAAACAGGACCTACTTTTAGACACAAAGTAAAATTGTGCCAATTAGAAAAGAGACAAAGTAGGTTTTGTAACCAACAATACAATAAATGTATGAAAATGGATGCGTTTAACTACATTTTCAACTGGACTCTCAACTGCAGCTGAAGATTTCCTACATTTCGTGGAACGACTTGGCAAAAATGTATTATATTAAAAATGGAATAGAAATAGTAATAATGAAAAGTCAATTAATGAAAACTTTTAAATTTATTTTAAAGTGCCCATTTGTTTGCATTACCTCATGTCACTTTGACAAACTGCAATTGTTCCATTTCTTTCTTGTTGAAATGTGCTACAGAAATGCATTAGCTTTGCTATGAACTCACTTATTAACACTAATAAAATTAATGATTGAATTAAAAAAAAAAAACATACCTACACTAGAATATTTATTTTCTCATTGCTTTTGTAAAAAAAAAATTCAGAAAACACAGTTGTTCTGTTGTTCCTCTCTTGAATTGGACATGACATTGCTGCCTTAGAGGAAACACTGGCCGGTTAATCCATGGGATTAGTGATTACTTCATCAGGTTAAATGTTATCACACCACACTAAGTAAGTGACTAGGTGACTACAGAGCTGCTAACACCAATCAACAGCACAACGTCACGCCACCACAGCGCTCACTACGACTACACCACGAGGAGAAACATCACCTCCCTCCCTCATTACAACTAACTCCACCCTTAAATGCACTGAAACAACAGCGCTTGGCTTTCCCAAGCTACTCGCCGAATGGTTGTTACGGCGACAGGTCACATGCTGTCAATCTGTGGAGACCCAGAGGTAAAATGGGGGGAGTGGAGAGGGGAGGGGTAAAAAAAAAGAAAAGAAAAAAGAACAAAAACAAACAAAAAAGAAAGAAAAAGCTATTGTTAATGGAGAGAAAACTGATGAATACTTTCAACATGTTTTATACGACCGAGTAATTTACAAAACATTACAGCTCTAAAGTTACTATGATCAGAAAATCATGAAAACTAATCTAATGAAGGAGCTAGGAGCCAACGACTCAGAGCTACAGGAGGTTCAACTACAGTTTCACAGCTTTACAAGCTACAACGCTGAACTCTGAGGGTCGAGTGAGCACTTTTCAGACATGGAAGCTGCAGAACTGCTGGCCCCAAATATTTGTAATACTAAATGCTGTTAGGCTTCGAAGACAGTAATAAAATCTATGACATCAAACAAGGGTCAATAAGGTTTGCAGCTGATGGTGGCGAGTCATTTTGGAGCCTGTGGATACATGTGCTAATGTTAGAGCTGAGGTCAGGCGTCAGTTGAGGACTCGAATACAAATCTATACAAACGTTTCTTTCATATATTTGTGTCACGCTGAATCTGAGGGTTTGTTTTTGCAGCTGGTATCACTAACAACGGCTAAGTCGAGATACATTTATGTCCATGGTCACTTCCAAGTGTTCAAATGGAACGCGGTGAACGTCACTCCCAGTTCTGACGTCCAACTTCCGATGTAAATGGAATGCAGCATACCTTATATCACCCTTTTTAAACCTGCATTAATCTCCTCTAAGGCTGTTTTTTAAAGTCCTTTCATTCACTGTTTTTAAACTTTTCAGATTACAGAAATCCCTCCAAATTTGGGTTTAATCTGTGTTTCCACAGATCCACGGATACCGCACTTGCTGTTCAACCATGTAGACTACCAGATGTGTCAAGAGCATTTGTTTACATAAAGTTGCCATGCATTACGTAAAGTATTCCACTAGGACGTTGCACTTTGTCTGATAAAAAAAAACAAAACATTGGCATCACATCAATGAATTGATTCAATGCTTTTAAAACTAAAACAGACAATTAGGGCGGACTTAACTAACTCTTAATTTTCATAACCAATGTTGATTATTTTCTTGTATATCGAATATCTAGTAGTTGGGTTAAATGTTGATGTTTGGGAAATTAATATTTCCCAAACCTCAAAATCGGGATATTCTTAAATATATGGAGCAAAGACACAAGAAAATATTCACATTTAAGAAGCTAAAAACTCAGATACCTTGTTTTAAGTATCAAAAATAACACTCAAACTGATCAAAGTTGATTATTAAAATAGCTGACGATTCATTAAGTAATCAATTTATAATAATCTATAAATCTTTGCAGCCCTATTGACAATGGGACAGTTACATATGTGTATGTACACAGAGTAACACCAAATGTTTCGTCCATGTTTCAGGAAATTTGTTTTGAATTGAGATTGTAGTAACTGTTTTAAACAGTAATGAGCTGATATGTGCACATATTTCACAAATATATTTGATTTAAAAAAACAAACAATAAATAAATAAATGATATTATCTTGTTAGCTGCCAGCACATTTGTGAAATTGAGTTCATGTCTGAAAGGGGCTCGACACTAAAGCAGGTGACAGTTCCCACACAGGTCCCACTTTACAAGACCCAGAAAACACAAGTGAGAATTTCTATATGCAGCCTCTCCATAAGTGCTAACAGCTACCAGTGATGAAGATGGAGGTCAGAGGTCATCTGTCTACACATGCTTTTCTAACATCATTAGAGGTGAATCCAAACCAACCAAACAACCCACAGACGACAGAGTGCCAGCAGTAGGAAAGGGAGAAGAGTAGGAGATCTTAATGTTAAGCTGGGAACTGTCAACAGCCGTCACTCCTGAGAGGCGGAGCCTAAGAGACAGGTGTGAAAGTAAGGGAGAGCGGTGTGTGTAGAGGGGTGGGGCTAGTAGTCACCAGGGGCTCCTTGTGCTGCTTGAGCTCCTCCAGATGCTCTAATATATTCTTCTTTGTGATGATGCCCAACACAATCCTGAAACACACACTTGTTACTCAGTCAACCCGAAAAAAAAACAAAAAACAAACAAAAAAAAAAGAACAAAAACACAGACAGCGAGAAAACACAAAACATACATAACAGGGTGGAACTTAAATTACTTAAGTGTTGATGTAAAATATATCTCAAAATTAGATTCAAATTATAACAAAGACAACACAACATGTTATGAATTAATTTGAACACGGGGCTATTTACATGATCAAAAATGTAAATGATATCAAAGGTAGTGTGAGAAAATGTTCACGTATAAGTCTGGTAATATTTTATTTATTTATTTTATTACAAAATCAAATGAAAAGATCAAAATCAACAAAATTTATTTATCTAAACTGGCACATACATTAAATATACAATAAATATTAGCACATTCATTTGATCTCACAAAATTTTTTGAAGGATTCTTTATCATTGCGAGATAGGGCTTTGTTACACTCATCCATTAAATTATTCTACACTGGGCTTTTAAAAGATAAGACAAATTGATATGTTTGGAGCCTGTTTACAGAGAAAAGGACTTATTAAGTGCTACTAGTTTTGATCTTTTCATGAGATTTTTTGGTTTTCAGGAAAATACAGAACAACACCAGTCTTGTTTAATTTAAAAAGATGAATATAAAGATGGAAATAAAAACAACAACTGCTGCTCTACAGCGACAATAACAAGTGGTCTGAAAACTGACCAGTAAATTAACAATGATGCATGATCAACCCCCAATTCCTACATCACACCAGCAGGTGGCTCTCTGTTTTGCTGGCTATATTTGTTAAACTCATAATACCTGTTATGCAGTTGTAGTTAGTTTGAATAGATCAGTCTGTTATTGCTCAGTAGGAGGGATAAAAGAGGAGCAGTACACTGGTTAGGCCAGGCCATGCAGATTAAAGAACACATACGGAATCTGAGCGCTCATGTAACACCAAGATAGTGAGTACATGTGTTCCTGTAATGTGTGTCAAACTCACACGGGTCAATCAAAAGAAGGACGGAGAGAAGGATTTGCCCTCTCTCCTTTTCTCATCTACCTACTTACCCGTTGTGAGTGACAAGACACTGGCGCAGCCCCAGCTTTCTGAAGATGTCCACCACAATCTCCATGGGTGTGTGGTCGGTGACAGTGAAAGGGCTCATGTCCAGGATGGAGCGCAGCTTTAAGGGTCGAGGACTGTCGGCCGGCAGAGTGGGTGCGTGCTGTGTGAAGTACACTCTGGAGTTCAGCATGATTCCCTCCTGCTTACGACGAGCATTTTCTGTTCAGGAAAAGAACAAAAAGATAGAGGGATATAAGAGACAAAGAACTCAGCTTCTCTCATACATACACACACTGGGACTCAGCATTTTGCAATTACTTTGCAACAAGCTGAAGTGATAATTCAGGTTTGTTTTTTTTTCTTAAGTATATTTGTATGACAAATTGACATAGGCAACAGATCAAAATGGCTGCCAGCAGATAATAATGTCTTATTCTGATGGTAAATCAACTCCAATGACAGGGTGAATGGCACCAACTCAAAATCTGGTGAGACAGATATACATCCCTACTCTGTAAACCCTAGAGATGGTTGTGTGTGATAATCCCAGTAGATCAGGCATTTCTGAAATACTAAATACTTGACTCCAAAGTCACTTAAATCGCCTTTCTCAGTAATGCTGATGCTCAGTTTGAACAGGTGTACCTAATAAAGTGGCCAGAGTTTTTCTTACCTAGAGCAATAGTGATGTCCCTTCGCAGAGCAAAGCCCACCAGCCTCTGAGACTCCTTGGACACTATCACAGGAAAACCATTATAACTGGTTTCGTTGATGACACCTTGCAGCTCCTCCACCGTCAAGTCATCCTGCGTCAGCACCGCGAGCGGCGGGTCGCTGCGCCGTGGCCTCATCACCTCCCTGGCCAGCGTGGTGTGGGTGAATTCCTCCTTAGCATCCAGGAAGGGGTATCCATTCAGGCGGATGTGGGCCTCGTAGATTCCCTCACGGCCAAACGCGTCGCCCACCCATTTGCTGGTCATAACGGCAGCCATGAGGGGGACAATGTACTCAAGACCACCAGTCAACTCAAAGACGATGACGACCAGGGAGACCGTCATCCGGGTCACACCACCTGCACAGAAGGAAGAGTAAGAAAAAAAACTGAATTATAATTAATTAGCCACATTTAATAACTTTGACCTTAAGGGCAGAGCAATAAAGATATAAAACGTGCAAAGAGAAGGAAAATGTTCCAGACTACCGTAGACAAAAAGAAAAGGGGAAAAAAGTCACAGCACAAATCATAGTCAGGAAGAAGTATTTTAATTACAGCTTTAACTATTTTAGACTTTTTGATATATTCATCATTTTTAAAAGTTTTTCTCCCATTGTAAATAAATTGAGAGGGATGCCGAGTCAGAAATTTCCAATTACTGTTTTCCTTTTTTCATTATTATTGGTTTGGTATGCTCAGTTCTAGATTCCTAAATATGAAACAGGTGTGAAACAGCAAAACTCATCAGCATCAAAATAAACTGTACACTACACTACACTGCTGTATACTGTATAGAACTGCTGACTCACCCAGACATGCTGCCGCCCCCACCATAGCGTAAAGACCTGGAGTGATGCAGTCTGCTCCGACCTCACACCACTCTTTAAACAGGAACCAGTCATGGTGGTAGTAGGCTAGTTGTTCCATGGCGATGCCTACGATTCGTCCTGCGATCGCCCCGATGGCCATGCTGGGAATGAACAAGCCTGACGGCACCTGACAGGATGAGAAACAGGAAGTGATTTTAGTCTCAATAAAAACACGACGGTAATTAGATACCTAACCCAAAGGGATCCAACAAATCGGGTGTGGACAAAAATCCAGGAAAGATTGATGGGTTAAGGTTAGATTTGGTAAAAAAAAAAAAAAAACGGTATAAACATTGAGAATGTGTAAAAAGAAGTGATAATAAGTGGAAACTGATAAGTGATTGACCTAGTGTTTCTGTTTAAAAGCAGGTTTGTTTTACTATATACGAGAGGACAGTGAACACAACACACACGCTATTGAAGCCGTCCATGGTGGATGCTATCCTTTTCCTTCACAACACAAAATAAACCACCATGGCTGGATTATGTAAATAGCTATCAGTGTTTACAGTTCAACAAGTTAATCTAGAAGAGCTGATGGTAGTTTTTGGTGAGTCTGAAATCAGTCAGGCCAGACTCAAAAAAATCGGGACGGTCAATATTCTCTCTGTCACAGACAGGTGTGGAGAGAAAAATGCAACCCAAGCCACACTCCTGGTTAAACATCTTCATACATTCAGGCATCACCTTGAGTCCAAATGTGAATATAGTCATGATGATTTTAAAGATGAGAGCTAGGCAAAGCTGCCAAATGGCGGTGTAGACGCCAGGCCCTGCCGGCCGGTTGGGGTTGTCAGTGAAGGCCTTGCTGCCGTTCATCTGGCTTCGGTACTGGCAGAGCTGAGACGACTCCAGTGGGCCACAGTCGGTGAACAACTCTTTTATCAGCTCACTAGTGTTCTGACGGGTGTATGGGTTTGGGAACGCGACCACAGCTGTGATGGCGGCCACGAGGATCACCTCCAACACGGGGTACTTCCCTGCAGACACAGACAACACAGCGTGTCAGGTTTTTAATATTAGGAACTTCTTCTCACTGCAACTTCAAATCAATTGCCGTTGCATAAGGAAACATTTAGGCCTTACTTAATGAAAACTTATTGAAACACATAAAAATTTCCCTAAATTATCTTTTTCTTTATCATTTCCAAAAAGTTTTCCATAAACATGGCGTTGCTTCAAGAAATGTCTTTATCCACATGAAAAACCCAAAATGACTCAAAGCACTGTAGTACATATGCCAGGCGTGTATGTGGCATTCTAATGTTGCTACAGAAATACAGGCAAAGGAGACATAAGTATGCACACTGTGTACATTTCTATACAGTCAGAGAAACAAACAGAACAAACCAAGCCTGGGGGACTAAGGAAAGAAAATAAAAGTTAACATGAAGCTAATAAACCAAACAATCTCCAAAGACAAGAAGAAGATGAAGCTGATATAGATAGTGACAGTGAATACGGAAATAGGAGCATTTTTTCTGCTAGTTTCTGTTTCAGGATAATGAAAACCAGAATCTATGTGTTTTTAAAAGGAAACATTACTGTGATCTCTAATCTAATACTTTCACATATTCAGGAAATCACAGGAAAACAGGGCAATGTCTTTCAAATCAGGGTCACATTTTCCACACATATCCCAAACTGAATGCAGAATCAAGTCAAAAGAAGTTACCGAAGCGTGTTGACTTGCGCCGCCTGCACCAGGCAATGTTAGCTCGGATAAAGAAGGCCCCCCAGAGACCCCCGAAGACTCCCAGGAGGATGAAGGGGATCAGCTCAAACAGGTACCAGGGCGTGTGGTACTCCACATAGAACAGCACCAGACGGCTGTTACCAAAGGGGTTGATGGAGCGCAGGACGAAGGCGGCCACCAGGGCGGCGAAGAAGGAGCGCCACAGTGTCTTCAGAGGGAAGTAATAACTCACCTGGAGGAGGAAGAGGAGAGTTTGGTGGAAAACCTTTTCTACATTATCTTATACTTTTGCATTATGTTACAATTTTAAAGCAGGACAATTCTCATCAGTTCCTCATGAGAGATGACAGAAACGAGATATACCTCCTCCAGGCTGAAGAGAACTCCTCCTATCGGGGCTCCAAAAGCCACAGACACCCCAGCTGCTGACGCAGCAGAGAGAACCTGAGAGAGACAAAATAAATGCACCTAGATGTGATGAATTCTTGAATGTAGTCACAAAAAAACTAAATTTTACTCTAAACAATCACAATAATAAAACACTGGGAGATTTTATGCCAAGGTCAGACTACATAAACTTCACAAGGGTCTGTCACTAGGGTTACGTTGTCAGATTAGGCGACCTTAGTAAAATTTGTGCAGCACCGACTGATGTGCAGCTTCATACTGAAGAATCCTGACATTTAGTACATGGTAGAATTTTAAAGTATGTTTTATGATAATGATTGTCAAAGGCAAACTCTGTGTAAAACATAGCAGCTTCACAGCAGAACAGGAGATATACACCCAGGAGACACACCCTGTGTAAATGACAAAGTGCAAGTGCAGAACACTCGTTGATCAAATCATTGATCAAAAGAAATACAAAAAAATGTGGTGATCAACTTTGACTTTGACTTTCTGTAGGGAGGACAGGAAAGCGTCCCAGAGAAGCCTGTGATTGTTATTCACTATGACACACCTCCCTCTTCTTGGCTTCGTTCTTGCTATACTTTGGGAAAAGGTAGGAGAAGATGTTTCCACAGCAGCAGGCCACGTGAACCAGAGGTCCTTCCTTCCCCAGGCTGAGACCAGAAGCCACAGCCAGCACCAGAGTAACGGTCTTGATCATCAGGGTCCATTTGCCCAGGTAGCCCCGGATAATGAAGCCACTCAGGATGGTCTTGATCTGGAATGAGGTGGACATTCAAAATTAAATTAATGCTCAACACACTCTGATGGAGGAGAGGGTTTGTTGCCAACTCAGTCTGTCTCCATTTTCTATATATATATATACACACTACTCACAATAAGTTAGGGATATTGTTATTTACATGAGTGCTTTTCCTATTTGGTCTGAATTTTAATGAAATAAGTAAAAGTTCCCTTTGATATTACTAATAATGAATGAGACACACCAAGTTCACAAGCAACATCTGACTGTCTGCCACTGACCCGAATGCGCACTATGGCTAGGTGGCGCTGCTCATCCGTTAAGTGAGTTGTGTGTTCATAGCTGTTTGAATGATGATCTTGGAATGACTTACTGACAATACCAGCTTTTTATACCCACAGAATGTTGAAATTGATGCCACATTGAAAAGGGTATGACATCCACTGAGTCTCTCACAATATCCCTAACTTATTATGAGTAGTGTATATATTATTTTATAGGGTTAGGGTAACCCTAACCCTCTTATATTAAGCGGTAGGGTTGTGGCAAATGATTTCACTCAATATAAAAAGATCTAGGATTTATTTCGTTTTTTGTCTTTTTTAATCAACTAATCAGTTAATTGTTACAGCTCTACTTCGAACAAGCCATAAAGTACAGAGAAATAATTAGAGTTCAACTGATATTTTTTATGGCCAATGCCAATCTTTAGAAATCTGTGCAGGCCAATATTTTACTTATACATTCAGCACATCTTGTTTTTTTTATTTCCATCTGGTAAAATATAACAATGTAATAATTAATGATGCACAAAATTTTAATGAGATTTTCTATCTCATTAAAATTTCATGCGACCCACCACTTAATATAATGTTAAAATGTCTGTTTTTATATTTATAGGTTCAGTTTGCCTCATTAATGTGTTTTTATTGTGAAAACAAACACATTTATTTTAAATGTTCAATGAAATATTGTAAGGAATATCATTATTACTTTAGAATTTTAAGCTCATGTCTACCCTACTGAACAGTTTCCCCCCCCCACACAGCAGGACCCTTTTTCCACTTGACCAGCTCCCTCCTGATCAGACTAGATGCTCAGGTCATTTGAGTGTGACATCCCTGCATTAGAAAGTCAATGCAGGGCAAACGCTACATGAGTTTGAAAAGCAAATTTGCAGGTACATCTTTTCTGTCACCTCTGGGATCCCGGAGCCACAGGCGTAAGGAGCAAACACCTTCACCAGGCAGACGGCCAGAAAAGCGAAGGACAGAGCCCAGTAGATGTACATGAAGTAGTTCATAATGTATGAGCCAGGACCCTGCAGAGAGGAGGAGAAGGAGACAGGAGCATGCAAAGTCATTACTCATCACCCAGAATTTTTAACTCCAACAATGTGATCATTTTAATGCAAACACTTTGAAAACATCTGAATAATAAATGTTGTTGTTTGTTTATCCTACGGATGTATTGGGGTAATTAAATTACAATTCTATAATTGACTATTGGAAAACCATTCCAGGTGACTATTCATGAAACCTGAGGAAATGCCAAGAGTTTGTCATCAATATAAAAGGAGGCTACTTTGAAAATTTTAAAAATATAAAATAAAAACAAAATAAAACATATGTTTTGTTGAACACTTTGTTGTTTACTACATAACTCCAGAAATGTCCCTTCATAGTTTGTGTCTTTATTTTTAATCTATGTAGTAGAAAATAATCAAACTAAAGCAAAAACTTTGAATGAGGTGTGTCCAAACATTCAATTGTGCATAAATATGAATAAAATAAAGTTTAAATTAAAAAAATATTTGATGAATCCTAGTAATTTATGTGTTAATGCTGTGTTCCATTTACATCAGAACATCAGTTCACTGCATTCCAGTTGAGAAGTCGAAAACACAAATGTATCTCAGGCCAGCCACTCTTAGGAATACCAGTCGATAACAATGCTCTGCATGATATTTTGCGCACACAAACAGCGTAGCTATATGTCTATGGTTAACATTACGGTAACTCTCTCTCTCGCTCTCTCCTGACGGAGCTACCGAACTCAACTGTTTCTGTCAAAGATAACGTGTTGTGTCAGGCTTTTATACACGCTAATGGACGTTAACATGAGAGCTAGCCTGTTAGGTTATGTTACAAGACTGGTAAGCGTTGGCTGCGCTGTTTCTTACCTTACTCTACATTCACTTTACTAGTCCCATCACCACCTTTTTTTAAATATTTGCTCAGAAAATCTTTAAGGCATCTATTTTCTTCTTCTCTTCTTCTCTTTTCTTTTCTTTACTGAGCACTGGACTTGTGCTGAACTGACATTTTGAGTGTACTGAACTTTTGATCAGTGGCCAAACCATTTTTGTGTTGGGGGTGGAGGAGTTCTTGACCACTATTTCAAGGACAATTAGGAAGAAAACAAATAAAAAGATTTTATGTAACTCAAATATTACATATTTTTCCACAAATAGGCCTATTTTTTTATTTATTTATTTTATAAATTATTTCATAATTTAATGAGGGCCCAGTTCTGGGCCCCCCCACCTACCCTGGGCCCAGGACAGCAGAGCCCTTTGCCCCCCCCATCGGCGGATAAAAATTCAACAACAACTATCTGTAGTACTGATGAAAATGCCACAGAAGTGCTATCAGCAGTGAAAGCAGCAGTGTTTGTATGGTGGCAGCCATCTTGGAATCCCATGTCAGGGTTGGTGAGGTTGCTCCGAGTTTCTGAGTTTGAAATCGGAATTTTCGAGTTCCAACTACAAATGAAAGGCACCATTAATCTGAGTGTCAGGCCTCTGGTGTGCCAGTATTAGTCTACCTCAGCCTGGCCCAGTATTAGCTCAGCCCAGCTCTTCCACTGAGGACACTTGTCCCGCTCAGCAAAGGTGGTCTCATTGGACGTCCAGCAGCACTGTTCATGGTTGAACCACATGGCGCTTAGACATACACCCTCCTTCAGGTCATTCATCCAATCGGCAGCAATGTCAATAAGGCCAGCCAAAGCACCTGGCAGGAGGAAGAAGATGAGGAAGGAGAAGTGAGGGCAAAGAAGTGAAGCCAGGGAGAAAGGAGAGAGGAGGTAAAAGAGGAAAAAGGCATTTGTGGATGTTAGTTCGGTAGTTAAGCTAACCAGATTCATAAGAGCCTGATATCAGAGTTAAAAATAATTAAACCCAGTCCCACATCTTCCAGTTCAGGTCAACTTTTGGATCAGACACAAAATCATTTAGGAAGAAATCCCTATGTCAGTTGGGATTAGGCACCAGCACCCCCCCCCCCCCCCCCCCCCCCCCCACGGGGGGGGCCCCCCCTCACACACATGAGTGTGTGAGAGCCTGTATTTCTGTGTTCCGGTCCTTTTATAATCTATAAAATGGATACAAACAGGACCGGATTGTTCACCAAATTCTTTTCTTTACAAAAAGACCTGTTTCTTCATATGGTTTTTACTTACTATTTACTATACTTACTATTACTACATGTAATAAAAAAAATAAATGATTGGTCTTGTGGCTCAGAGAACAAGAACAAAAGACAGAAGAAAGAAAGGGAGAGACTGAGCATGAGATTATTGGAGCAAAGCTTGTAAGAGTGACCAGCAAAGGAGACAACTGTGTGTGTGTGTGTGTGTGTGTGTGTGTGTGTGTGTGTGTGTGTGTTTTACCTGAGGCCAGGCCAGTTAGTGTCACCACCAGCCAACCAGACCAGGCATCGTACAGACTCTTTGTGAACTCCCATGCTGACTCCTTTTTCTTACTGTTGATCTAAAAACACATCAAGGAATTAATAATGGAAATAAAACTCACAAACCTGAAATGTTATACATGGTAGGTACAGTTCAACTGCTCAATGACACACATATCTAATCATAAGGCAGTAACTCAGTGTTTTTATTCATGTAGTCCAGGTGAAGATGAGCTGCTGACGTTCAAACTAAGCATCCAAAAGAGAAGGAAGGGTAATTTAAGTGACCTTGAACGTGGTATGGTTGTTGGTCTGACTATTTCAGAAACTGCAGATCTACTGGGATTCTCACACACAACTTTCACTAGTGCTAATCAAATCCAGTGAGCAGCAGTTCCCTGGCAGAAAATGCCATGTTGATGCTGGAGGTCAGAGGAGAATATTTAGAGATGATAGAAAAGGAACGATCAGGCAGAAAGTAACTCAAATAACCACTTGTAAGTGGGTGTGATTGTGTATTGCTGTGATGCAAGGGGGAAAGTGGTTATTCTAACATATTTCAATAATAATTTGAAGACAGAAAAGTTCAATTTCTAAATACGTGCCATTAAATTCTAAATTAAGTTTTGATTTCTGTTGGTAATTCAAGATATTTCTTATCCACTGCTGAACCACTGGGATGAAAACTGCTGACCTCAACAAAGCAGTTCTTCTTTTATGTTCTGATGTTGTTGCAGGAAATGTGCAACACCCTTTCTGTGAAGACAGTGATTTTGATCTTCTTCAAATAGAAAGTGTAAAAGCTGCAAAAATACACTAATCGGCCACTTCATTAGGTACACAGCTAAAACACATTGCTTTTGTCTAATTAGATATTTGCATCAATAGACTGGAACATCAACTGATACATTTTTAATAATGTTTTTTTAAGTCTTAAACAGTGAGAAAACGATAACTCAAAATTGCGATATGAAAAAAGTGCAGTATCAAAACAATGAAAAACACTGAAATTACATTTCATATCTTTCAAAAATAATTGCAATACATTTTTTTTTTTACATATTGTGCAGCTGTAGAAGGCAGTGTGACACAAGAGGTTATGACAGCCAATGGAAACAGGTTTAAAGCCTTCTTCCCTTATGGTCAGTTGACTTGTTGTTATACTGATATAATGCATATGATGCATATGAACGCAAAATCACCTCGTCTCTTCAGGCTACAGTAAAAATATGGTGGCCCCAGATGGCATATCGGATCTATGGAGCCAAATACTTAAAAGAAATGATCTTGTGGAACATTAGAGATCCCTCACCACTCACTTCCTGCAGCTCACTGGCCACTGCTAGATCTTCAGAAATGTCATCATGCAGTCACGACCACAGACATGATGAGACACACAGCGACTATGCTGAGAAAACTCAAAATTGCGATATGAAAAAAGTGCAGTATCAAAACACTGAAAAACACTGAAATTACATTTCATATCTTTCAAAAATAATTGCAATACATTTTTTTTTTACATATTGTGCAGCTGTAGAAGGCAGTGTGACACAAGAGGTTATGACAGCCAATGGAAACGGGTTTAAAGCCTTCTTCCCTTATGGTCAGTTGACTTGTTTTTATACTGATATAATGCATATGATGCATATGAATGGTTTTTTTAAGGATTAAAGACTCCTCACCTTTCTGTGTCTCTCGCGGTCCTTGCACTTCTCACGCACCCAGTCGATGGTGTGAAAGTCATCGTATGTCCCCACACCAGGTATGGGTTCCTCTAGGAAGTCTAGCAGGTGAGTGGAGCTGCTGGCAGCTCCGCCCCCGTTGGACATGGCGTAGTTAGACCCTGAAAAGGAGAAACAGACAGAGAGAGAGAGAGAGAGAGAGAGAGAGAGAGAGAGAGAGAAAAGCTTTAATTCAACATTGGACAACATGATACACCTCAGAAGCGGACATGTAAGAGCCACTCCCACCACTTAGTGGGAGTATGTTAAGCAAATTATCACCATTAAGCAAAGATGACATTCCTCAGGTTGATGGGAGCATTTGTTGTTGCTCAATCAGGAGGAGAAGCTCAGGGTTTTTTTGACCATGTATAATGATTTTGATATATTGTATATGGACTGAACAAAAATGTTTTGGTTTAAATTAAAAGTAAGTTTACAAAATGTTAAGGAATAAATACTTTAATTTTGGAACTTTGGAAAAACATTTTTTAACACTTGTCAGAACTTGCCAGTAGCAACTGGTGTGGCCTTTTTTGATTGGCAAAAAATATACTGATATATTGACATGTTGGGTTCTGTCTAAAAATCCAACTTTTTTATTGGTCCAGTGTGTAACAAGTAGTGACATCTCTTGAACAACAGACCTCTCTATTCACTTCTGTGTGTCATGGATTTACAGTGGTCTTCACATAACCTTCGTCCTTGTTTGTGTACTAAGCTTCTGCTTCAAAACGCAAAATCACCTCGTCTCTTCAGGCTACTGTAAAAATATGGTGGCCCCAGATGGCATATCGGATCTATGGAGCCAAATACTTAAAAGAAATGATCTTGTGGAACATTAGAGATCCCTCACCACTCACTTCCTGCAGCTCACTGGCCACTGCTAGATCTTCAGAAATGTCATCAAGCAGTCACGACCACAGACATGATGAGACACACAGCGACTATGCTGAGAAAACTGTGAAGCCTGTCAACTAATCTGAAACAAAAAAAAAAAAAACTGTGAGGTAGAGGAGGCTTAAGTGAATAGGCGAAAACATCTAGATGCACAGACTGAATTGAATCACCTCTACGAAACAGATGGTCTCTATTTTAAAGAAAGCTGCTCCTTGGCACTTTGATTGGTTAGATTCTCCCCGCTGATCTTGGGTGCAGACAGCCATGTATGGGTGGACGTGCTCATTAGGATTGTCAAGATACTGTAATTTCAAACTCACTAATGATACCAAAGAAAAATACCTCAGAGGCATAACATTTCCTTTGAGAAATTAGAACAATTAGAACAATACAATGGTTTGACATAGAACAGTGATACTACACTTAAGAGCCAGCACTTTACAGCCTGATCTTTTGCTCTTTATGCAAAATAGTTCAGAACAGCACTTTTTTTCTTTTATGAGTGAATTATGGCTGGCTGTTTCCTGTAACCTCATAATAGACGAATAGAAGAAACAACTCATGACACAAAGGTCACGATAGAAATTGCGATACTCAATTATTTCAAATGACGACCATATCCACTTTTAGTTAAGTATTAATGTACGTACACTACATAGTGTTTCTTTTTTTAACATCTGCGATCCAGCCACTTCACCGAAAACCTCTTTGTGTTTAAACCAGACCAGGTCCATCTAAAAACTAAAATAAATTACATTTTAATTATAATTAAAGCCTTTAACAGATGCTTTGTCGTTTGTTTTTATTGGTGTGTTGATGTGGATATCTGGAAGTCTCACTAGCTTTTGTCTGATCCCAATGTACTGCAGTCTACAGGGAAATATGATCGCCTATAGGCCCAATATTACCCATGTAAAGTAAATACAGCAATGAGTTGAACATGACTTATCATGGTCACCATGCTTATATCAACAATTTGAACATAAAATACAATGCAAAGATTGTCGAGTGCCTTTTCATTGAGTGCCTTAATGAAATATTAATGAGTACAGTGACTATGCTCATAAGGACAGGAGTTTCGAATGTCATTTGTTAAATGTAATTTGTTCTGGCTGTGACTCACATCTCACAGCACACACACATATATAGAGGGTTACTTTAGATTTGCCAACTGACATATTGTAATTTTTTTATACTAATATAATGATAGTTTTCAAAGCCACCATAAGAAGTTTGTGATATCAGGGCAAACCCATCCTCCAACATGTCAAAAAGAAAAAGACAAGGAGCCAAAGCTGCCTACATGTGATGATGACAAATATGTGGGACGTCTTCATCAGCAACACAATGGCCACCCTGTGCATGATGATGACAAAAGGGAGACGTGGACCAACAATCAGGGCTTTTGATTGAGGACAATGTTTGCTAAAGGCCAGTGAACATTCAGATTCATCAGATTTATAATGATCTATTTAAACATGGGTGTGACTGGTTCTGTGTGTTGACAAACATGAGAAATATGATCTTGTCAAAACAACAGAAAGTGGTTAGGCTACAACATCCCTATGTCAATTCGATGCAGCGGTATTAACTGGTTCACACTGTTTAGTGTAGGAGTTTTCTAACTCCAGAAGATGGTAGTACTGCAACATCATGAATGCAGGTTGCCGCATAAAAACAGTGACAGGTGTAAACATTTTACCAGATAAACTTTAGTAGAATATAAAATTTGTTGGGTACTTAGAATTAAAAGAAAAAAAAATGTTAAAGTACAATCTTTAACAAAGTGAAACCATAGTGCTCGAGCAATGATTTTACTTGGTGCCTTTCACACACTGCAAAAGATAAAACATGTGTATGCAGAAACTCACGGACAGATCATGTTTAAAAGGCTACGCCAAGAAAACACTCTGAACATTAAACATACTCATTACAGTCCCTGTGCTATAATCGTTTAGATCTTAGAACTGGGAAAGGGTCATAACTCTCAAACAATACCTCATTCATTGCTCTTTACTCTCTTTCATCAGCAACAAAAAATTCCTTTCATGGTTCTGACTAGGTCAATAAAACAGATCATAAACACAGCTGCATTTTTTCCCCAAGCATTACTACCCTGAAACTGCTACACCTTCACAATTTTTTTTAGAATCAAATTCATGTAAAAACAAAAATTAGATGCTGCTTTTTGTGAGAAATACATCTCAATTAAGAGCAAATTTTGAGATGTAAATAGATGAAGCCAGTTTCCCCACAAGACCTCTAATATTCTGAATTTGGGGCAAGACAGAGTCTTTCAAAGTGGAGTGTATTAGCTCATGTCTCCCTTTGATGTTAGATGATATGTGGGAGAGCAGAAATATGTCGGAGGCCTTTGATGGGGATTTCTGTAAGAGGCAAAGTGCGTCTCTCATCTGTCCAGCCCGTGTGTATTCTGTCCAGTCAGGGGAAAGGAAACAGAGATTGGAAGCTACTACTGTTGCTGTGGAGTCAGCAGGTCAGCAAGAGGAGCCCGATTTTGAATTCAAAGTGATGGCCACAGTGTGCACTTTAGTGTGGATGGACAGTGTGCTTGACAGGGGAGGGGAGGTGAGTAGGGATGACTCACTCATTGACTCTGTGACAGTAGCAGTCTGATAAGGAAGCCTTTGCCAGTGAGACTCAACAGAAGTTCAAGTGGGTAGAGACTTAATGAATTTATGACTATTTGGGACAGGATTAGCTCTTTTGGGTTAGGGTTATTCTGACAAAATCAAAAATGAGGCCACATTCAGTGGCAATCATGCAGAGTGTATGGAGTCCACGCAACCAAAGTGAGATAATCTGTAAGGCTGGGGCCAAAATAGATGCTTGTGTGTCGCTCACTCACTCTCACTCATATCTGCAGTATATTATTCACTCATGGCAGTAGCCCTTTTGTTGTCTCGATTGGAACTGATGGGGCTACAGGTGTAGATTTTGATAAATCTAGTTCAGATTTTAGACATTCTGTGAAACTTATTTATTATACAGTCCAGGAGAATATGTAAAGGCATGAGGAACCAAGAGTCATACTCTCTCCTTCCTTGTTTCTGTTCCCCTCTCTCTGCTTAGTTTAGTAGAGATGTCTCAATCCAAAGGATGGATCAACTTGATTCGACAAATCATTTGAATGCGCCCGACAAATGCAGAAGTTATGTCGGATGGATCATATCCCAGAATTCTTTGCATACCAGCAAAAAGAATTGGTGCTGTAACTGGTAAGTTCTCTCTGTGTTAGATCTCATTTCCTTCGCCTCTGAGTAATGCAGTTGACAGAAGCAATACTCTTATATTCGGCATTGATATGGAGTGAACATATTGATTTAATGAACCTTTCAAACCACTCCTTTCATATTATCGTGACAGGCAGCAGTAACTTTAAATGTGTGTCCTAGTTCAACACAAAGGTAACAGAAGTACATGTTCTGAAACCAGATTTAGAAAATAAAAAATTAATGTCCCATGTTAGAGTGATATTCCCATCCTGTTTATTCCAGGCTTGTGTGGAAATAATATGCTTGACTAATGAGGCAAGTATGAGGCAAGTTAAACAGGTTTGATTGGAAAGATCAAACTAAATTGCGATTAAGTATACTATATTTGCATGAAAGAAATGCTAATTATGAGCACACACACACACACACACACACACACACCTAAAAGGGAACACCAACTGCAAACGTTTTATCGTTTGAATCATTGTTTTCCAGTAAAATGTAGCTGAAGACAACAGAGCAGAATCTGAAAAGAGCCAAGTTGTGGTGACGCCACAGAAAACGCACCGTAGGGAGTTGCATGTGACCAAATCAGCAGTGTCACACTACAGTTCAGCAGACACACACATAAGACTAAGGCAACTGTTACTTGCATTAGTACAGTGACGCTGCAGTTCTGTTCAGTCTGTTCAGGGCAAGAAGCCACATAGGTGCACACAGAGACAGTGTCAGCGAGCTGACATGATGTTCAGAGGTTTCAGGTTATTACTGGCTCCTTTACTTCAGCCTAATAACTACATTCCTGGGTATGAGGCCTTCTCTACTACTGCTGAGTAAATCAGATCAAGGAGGTTTACAGGCAGGCTGGGAACATTCCAGGTCAGTGGGATTGGAGTAGGTTTAGTCTGCTTAGCCATCATGTGACCAGCATCACTAACAGACTGAGCAGTGCCGTCTATGACCGACGCCAGCCAGTGGACCAGACTGAAGGAATCACACAAAAGGCAGGTAGATAATAGATCAAAGTCCAAAAAGCCCAAGGCCTCAAAAGACCCATGTACACAACATTTCCTTATGTGTTTACCTATGCCACTATCAACAGCTGTCTCAAGTGTGGAGGCATTAAAAACTGCCATAAAAGCGATAGAGAGATTGATGCGCAAGAAAATGTCACCACGAACAGAAGAAAATTTTCATAAACCACACATTGTAGTGAAGATGGGGAAACGTCATCTGCAAGACAAGAGGAAGTAAAAGCTCAAATGTAAGGCTGTCTGCAGGCTGATGGTTTCATCTAAAGTAGAAGTTGGCAGCAGTCGATGTGTGCCTAAACTCACCAGGGGAGGGCCTTTTGTATTTGCTCACTCACCATAAAAAACCTAATAACGCCTGGAGGAAGCTACTGCACAAAACTGAGAGGAAAAATACCCTGAAGGCTGCTCAAGACTGACAAACAATAACAGGTTTAAGCAAAAACTCACATTTCTTGTTGATAAATGTCATATATAGAGGTAGATTAATGAGGCCAATGTTAAGATGAAAGAAAAAAAGTCTAATTTCTATAGGTCAGCATCGTCCAATCTCTTTAGTCATAAATATGACTACAGGCCTCTGTTCTGTGTGCCATGAGGTGATCTTACCAACAGGTGTCCTCATAATGTAGGTAGGTTGCTTTGACAACAAACATATATGAGGAGGTCACAGCCTGTGTTCTGTGGGAACATTAAAATGGATGCCCAGGACTGTCTCTTTAGTTGCTGCTGCTTTAAGGCCCAACCACAAGCCTTCACACTGCATCCTTATCTCTTTATCGCTAGCTGACGTGCAACACACATACTGCCGGTTAATCATCGACACAGGGGTGAATGGAGAAATAAGCTCCATGTTGAGCAAGTCAACATGGAGCATTGACATTCGCTATGGTAGATCCTGATCCTGACAGGCTCTCAGGCTTCCATGTCTCACAGGCAGCAGAGGAAGGGCAGTGTTTGCTTCACTTGCACTGAATCTTCTGCCACACAGCTACACATTCACTCACTACAGCAGGAGAAGGAGCCGCACAGCCTCCGTCATCAAGAGGGAAGAGAGGAGACAGATGAGGGGATGTGTGGCGTACCTCTTTTAGGGATCTCCTGCAGGGGGATGGTGTCCCCTCCCCCGTCATAGGGCAAATAGGGGTCGGCCACTGCGTCCTCTTCCTCCATGTTGATAGCTGAGACGAGGCTAAGCTAAGCTTCACTACACACTGCTGTGCTGTCTCTGTTAGCTGCCGCTGCTGCCATGTTTACCAGAGGGAGACAAGTGTGTGTGTGTGTGAGAGAGAGGGAGGGAGTGAGACGCGCATGTGTGTTGGAGGGGAAGAATATGTGTGTGCGCACAGTCACATAGTCCTCCCCCTTTTCTTTCTCGCTCTCTCCACTGCAGCAGCTGACAGCCAGAGCTGATGATGTCATCACACACACACACACACACATACACAAAGAAGGGAAGACGATCACACCAGACTGGTCAGCCCTGCCTGCTCGGTTGCTAGGGGAGCCCTGCCTGTATGGGAGCAACCAAGGTGCTGGGTCACAGGGGTGTGTGAGTGTGTGTACATTTTCAATAGGCAGAACAGGTTCTTTGGGAAAAAGGGTGTGAAGGTAGCCTTCCATCAGGAGGAAGTGTACATAAGCATCAGGGTTAAATATCCAACGGTGACTTTTCTGACACATATAGCAGTTACTATTAGAGCTACAATACTACAATTCATTAATATTTACTGTTAAATATCAAAACAAGGTGAAGTATTGCCACATGACGCCATCAAAATACGAACTGCTACTTAATTCATGGGTCAGATTTTTCGGTAACATTTTGCATTGCATTTTTTTTTAATTTGCATGGAAAACAGAACACTAAAAAGTAAATCACATTAAGAAGGCCTGCAACTAACAATTATTTTCCTCAATTAATCTGTCAATTACTTTCTTGATTAATTTATTGCTAAAATGTCAAAAAATGTTAATTGTCTTTCCCAAACCTTGAACTGTCATCTCCTGAGAGATGTCTGTTTTTCCTGCTTCTATACTACACCTAAACTTATTAAATTCAGGTACTGGAGATCAAAAATTTGCATTTTTCTTCTGAAAAAAGAAAACAAAAGCACCTCTCTTCCCACTATCAACACAACTCTGTCACAACGTGTTCCTACTTTCAGTTTTCTCAACAAATAGAGGCCGTTTACTCGCGACATAAAACCACTCAAACTTCACAATGACTAATATGGTAATTGTTGCCTTGGATTCTGGAGAGAATTATTTTTTGTAATTTTTTTATGTTTTACATACCACAAAAATCAACAAAATACTGTATATTACAAACAACAATTTCAAAACATCAATCGAATCGCGATACACAAATGCTATGCACTGGATCAGTTAGAGGGACAGTACGAGGACTGAGTCATTCATTTAAAGTGAAGATTTCAGTAAACATCAGCAGAGCGTTCAATTACAGGTGTGAATGAAGGAGCAGCTCTTTATGTCCCAAAAATGCCTAATATTCCAAGTTATACTCTCATCTGGCTTTGTTATTTTTTTATACTAGGGACATTTCTATAAATGTCATTGTAAGTGCTGCGTGAACAACAGTTTACAAAGAGTAAATGCCTTCGGGGGCCAGAAACACAGCATTTTGACTGTTCAGAGAGGATGTGAAGTAAAATCATCTGGACATGTCATATTATCATTAGTTTCCACTAGTTACACTGTTCAACTGGATCGCACGCAGCATTTCAGTGCAGGTGGTGTTTTCCACCTTTGTGATATAAAATGATGAATATCTTGCACTTTCCCAGGCTTAAACAATGAGACACTGACATTACACTATAAAAAACAGCATGTCACCCCTTAAACTACCATTGCCTCTTACCTTCAAGCAGGGTTGTTGTTGCTAGGCAATAGCACAGGTGAGGTCAACCATAGTTTGTTACCACACGTCTTAAGACAGGAAAACTAGAATATGAAGTTTCAAAGAGGAAAAAGTCTCTTGCGTGTCTATAATCCACCCATTTCGAAGAATTTAAAATAAGAGCCCAAGTTCATCATTGTTACACCTTTTACGCACACTGAAATTAGCAAATATTTTCATATGGCTGAGAAGTGAGCCAGCTCCCTGCTCATACTGTAGACTTATTAGTTCAAGGGAGTCCTTTACACGCTTTTCTGTGAACCAGCCCCTCAGCGTTACATAAAAATAGCACATGAGAGACAGAGACAGGCAGTACACCGACTTCAAGGAAGGGCTATTCATTCAGACATTTCCCAACACACTAGCTCTCATAGGCAGCCAAACTGGTTCAAAGGAATTTCAGTGTATACGTATCACACACAATTCAAGACAGACAAGATCTGTAGGTGAAGGCCAGACACAAACTTGATTACAATATGGTCTGAGAAACACAACATCTAAAATATGGGCCAAGTAGCAGCTGCATGTAACTGCCGAGGCCCACTAAAGTGTATTTGTTGGAGGAATGACAATAGAAGTGTAGCCAGGGTTAAGGTTACTCTGCACTTTCACCATCTGTGGACCGGTCGACTGCTGCCCAGAGGTCCAGTTTCTGATTAAGAGAAGCAGCAGCTGATCACGAGGCAGAGACAGGAGTCACTGCCATGCCAGTCAGTCCCTCTTTCACAAACATGCACAGTTCTTGATATGTTTCTTAGAGGGATAGTTCATGTAATATGTAATACTTGCGTGGCATCGTGGTATTACAAACAGTGGTGGTTCCCAAAGACTGGGTCGGGACCCACAGATTGGTCGTGGGAGATTTTTTGGGTATTAGGTGTAACAGACATATCTGTAAAGTGGTTGCTACATCATGCACAAATTTTCTATGATTTAGATCACAATATAAATTGTGACATAAGCAAATGTGTCACTGTTTCAGGTTCTACATTATAGCTAGCAAATAACAAACAAATCTGCAGAGTTAAATGTTAATTTAACATTAACTCCACCCGAGTGAGGCAGAAGAGGAGGCGTCCTAGACAGGCATTGCAATCAGAGTTCAAGCCTCAGTGACACCTGCCTACTCTGTAAAACAACATAAAAAAACTAAAAGGAGTCTCATAATTAACTAAACAGTGTGTGGGTAGCTTTAATTATTCCAGTATGATTTGGAAAGACAAAATACAAAAACCAACTTTATAGAAATGTTGGTGATCAGGTTCCACCAAGCTCTTAATCTGACAGTTTGTTCATTTAAATGCCTTTCTTTTCAAGATCATAGCAACCTTTCCACAGGAACTTTAACGAGTCAAACACAATGAGGACACTCATAGACACAATACATTAACTAACTTTAACTTAATGCCTAGCCGTAGCCCTTAACCTAAACCTCATTTTTTATCTAATCCTCGCTTCCTGTGTTTTATGCATTTATTAAGTCTTCACAAAGATGTATAAGTGTACACAATCATTTTAGAGTGTAGAAGTGCTATAGTTACCAACAAGTCATTTATGTGATGTTTGTAGAGCCAAATTTAGCCATCACTTCCAGTACAGCCAATGGCATTTACGTTTACTGTTACAAGACAAGACAGACGAGATGAAAAATACTACTGCAGCTCTAATAAACTTAGTTTATTAAGAGAGCCTCACAGCTCAAACTATTGTATTCATAGACTTATTCAAAACGTGGGAGATGAGTCACATATATTAGTAAATAATTAAACAAATGTCATATACAGTATTGTGATTTTTGCGAATAACTGCATGTGAATTTCAGAAACACTTTCAAATTTTTGCTGTTCCGGTTATGAATATAATAAGGAAATAAATAAACAGCTGATGCAGTAATAACTCAAAATTAGAATTGTATTTATTTAGTCAATTATTCATGTATATACTGATTTATTATTTTATGTAATATTGAATCTAATAATAAATGGTAATTTATTTATTCGTATATGGGAACTTTCTGTCCTGCATAATTCTAAACACTGAGTAACAAAAAGAGATACAGAAGAATTCTCTGAAAAAGAAAGCAAACTGAGATTCTTTTGTCATGCTGGCCATAACCTATTACATGACTTAAAATCCACGACAAGGTCACCTGAACCAGTTCTATTCAGTGAGTGAAGCTCTGAAAGGGAACGGTGGGAACTAGAATACTTAACATATTCTCAGGAAGAGATCACACATTTGTGATATCAACTCTAACACATGACAACCTGAATGTCTATCTATACATACGAGGAACATCTATCTGTTAACGGCATAATTGCCAACAGGCTGCTTGACAGGCTACAAACTTGGCAGGTGACTTAGAGTGTGTGCAGTGCTGACTTTGTTTGAATAAGAAATGGATTCATGAAATGAAGTCATGAAGGGGAAGCTCAAGAAGATAGATAAACTGTTAGGTGAGGCATTTCTGAGGTATCCTGTGCTCCGTACCTGGAGAGGAGGCATCTCCATCTAGGAGGTTGTCGTCCTCGGTGGTGTGGAAGTCCATGATGACGCCAGCTCCATCCAGCAGCTCCTCGTCGCTGCTAGCGCTGGCGATGCTGTTGTAGCTGTTCCTGCAGTAACCTCTGTGGTACAGCTGCTTCGACTCCATTTAGCAACACACCAGTGCCCTGCATGATAAGAAGGGCAGGGCGGGATATCAGAAAAAGACGGGAGATGAGAAGATAGTTTTCTAACTTATCCATCACAAGTGAGTTGAGTGGATTGTTGTTTTCTGTGAGAACGTGGACTACTTCCTCTCCTTAGAGACCTTTAGAATAAGTGTTTCATTTTTCTTTTCATTCACTCACTCATCTTGCTTTTCCCAATTATTTTGTTGATTGGTTGTTTAAGTCACATGATGACTAGTCTAGGAAACCCTTTCTAGGTCTTGAGATTAGTCTGGAGATACAACAAATTACTCGCAACTACAAATAATGCTTGTCTTATGTATCAGAAGCATTTAAACACTTAACTAGTTTTCATCATATTTCTTCTATGTTGTGGCTGTTTAATAGCAGTGTTGTTGTGAATGTGCCAGTTTAGTTCATATTAGTGATATACTGTTATTTGCATTATTTTAAGTCTATGAATTATGTTTAAAAGACAACCAGCAATTAAGAGGAAAAGAGAATGAAGAGAGCTTTAAGCTGTGAACTGAGAACTTTGGACTGTGGGGGGCAGCACTGCGCTTCTCATGGTAAAGCCTGTCAGAAATTTGTCAAAGAAGAAAAATATCAAACACTGTTCTGTTCTGTTCAGATCAGGAGGGCCTGACACCAGAAGGAGGATTTTATTTTCCCTCAAACAAACTGCACAATCTGCATTAATGTAATTTTTTCTGTCATGGGTTTACACTGAATTGATTATCGATAAGGAACCAAATGCGTTCCGGAACACGTCTTTCATTTTTTAAATATGGAACAAATCCTTATTTTACAGAAAGGCTGGCAGCCATGTCACGTTAGGTTGACGCACACAGTGTAAGACATTATCACATGTGATAATGTTTTCACAAGCGAAGCCATGCGCACCAACACATCAGAAGTGAGAGTGAGTCAAAAGAGAACATGATGACAGAAAATCCTAGTGAAAAACTCGAGCGACAGTGTCACCAAAGAAGACCAAAAAGAAGACATCTGAAGCAGTGCCATCCCCTGGAGAACACACAATGAAAGACTTTACAGATTTAAGTGGCTGATAAAAGTAACTGAGCCTCATTACCAACTCCCTGGCATGAACATTTCTC
Source organism: Brachirus orientalis (assembly GCA_016785285.1). NCBI lineage: Eukaryota > Metazoa > Chordata > Actinopteri > Pleuronectiformes > Soleidae > Brachirus > Brachirus orientalis. The sequence continues at coordinate 1,148,230 of JAFBJR010000042.1, forward strand.
TCCAGATAGTTCATCCACTGCTATGTACAGATTACAGAGAGAGAGAGAGAAGAGAAGAAGAGCTGCGAAATCTGTCATACTTTGCTTCCACATCAGATTGGTCAAGTCACATGTGTGTTGGTTTGGCTTTGTGCTGGGTTAGTTTGCCAAAAACCTTTACCTATTTAAGGAAAAAAATGTTTTCACCTTTCACCTGATGTTTAACCTTATTTAGAACTGATCAGAAGTAATTTTGTTCCCTGTAAAACCTGTAGCTTTGAACCTGTAAGTATTAAGGTTTTAGTTGTTATATACCTGTTTTATTTATCTAAATTGATTTGCAGAACTTGCTACTTTTGTCATGTTCAACTTGTACAAAAATGAACTATATTTAAACCAAAAATAATTTCCTATCTTTACCTTTAACTTCAAAGTACAAAGGAAACTTTAGGCTTGACCGAAATATCTCTGCGATTTATATCATGAATCCAATTACTATAACTGTGTAACAGGCTTGATTTCACTTTTTTGTGTACAATACCTTTAGCAATATTCATTAATTTGTCATAACTTGTTTGTTTCAAATCATGGTGTGATTGATTTTTTTCTAATTCCCTAAAAAGTGAGGGATGGGAGGAAGATTACCAATAATGTGGTCAGGCCAAAAACAGCACAACAGCATCAATACAAAGCTAGTCACCTGCTCTCACAGTACGCCTCCCTGTGGAAAAGCTCGACACTACACTTTAATCTGTATCCACAAGTGAGTAGGCAGTGATGGACATGAAATAAAACGACACTGAGCTCAATAATGATGCTCTGACGGTGCATGAAAATTAAAGACAACCTGGAGATATTTTTAGAACTATCAGCCCAGAGGGCATAAGGATGAGTCACAGAGGGGTAAAGGAAGGCAGTCATTTCATGTGCTCCATGTCTTTCCCTTTACTGATCCTCACTATAGTCTCATGCTGTACATGACTCCAGATTCCTCTGTGGAAAAGGACCCAGGCCTAACAGATATCCTAGCTCCCTCCACTTCATCCTGAGAGGAGGAGGACATGGACTTATATGATTCAGCTGGGTCCATTTAGGAGTATTTATCCTCTTACTTTACATTTCACACTTATTACAGCAACTAAAAAGTGACACGTCTTGAAGGTTTATAGGTAAAATGTGAATAAACTGCCCATATACCCAACACCAGAGAGTGGGAGAATGGAGAGTTGTGAAAGTGTTTACATTCTTTCTGGTGTGTGAAGGCCACCCACACTCACGCAGCTCCTGCCACTTTATCCTCCACATGAGGGTCAAGGGGAGCTGGTGCTAATCCCAGCTGACAGAGCAAAAGGTGGGGTAGACCCTGGACAGATTGCCAGTGCATCACAGGGCCACATAGAGACAGACAACCATCCACCCTCACATGGATAAGCTCCACGCAGAAAGGCCCTTGTTCCAACCGGGTTGTGAACCCGGATCTTCTTGCGGCAAAGACAAGATTGCTAACCACAACACCAATCTCGGTGAAGGCCAGCAGAGTTCCCAAATGCACTTGGGACAAGAAAAGAAAAATTATTAAACTATGTGACAGGATTCATTATAACACAAGTTAGATGTTGAGCTAGAGTTGGCAATATAGCAAATTTTCATCTACAGACCAGGAACGTAAAACAAAAAAAAAACAACAATTTCCAGTCAAACCCATTTAGTTGAGATGCTTTGTTGCACAGGTAGTCATTCACCCCTACCAAATAACTGACAGTAAAACAACAGACTAACCATAAAAACAAAGGAACCAGAAACAGTGAAACTTAATAAGAGTAATCCTTCCTGGCACAAAATCTACAATGTGAGGCAAACAGGAAAGAGAAACTCTCTCTTCAGCTGACAATCACATGACAGAACTTCCCTTTGAGCTCTATTGAATCAGTGTGGCCAGGAAATCCAATTGAAGCTCATCTGGGCAAAGAGCTGTGAGGCTGATCCTATGTGATAGAATTGTTTGTTGCCCTCGGATGTCTAGTTAGACTGCTTAGTCATCATGATTCCAATGAAATTCAAAGGTAAACAGGAGAGAACTTTTTGATGACCGGAGCAAATTGGAGAGAGAGAATATAAGAGACATGTTAGACATGGTGTACAAGTATCTTTTCAGATAGACAGATCTGATATCAAATAGTCTGCGCTGCTGCTGAGCCTCTCAACAATGGCCTGCATTAGTAAGACTTCTCATCTTTCCTCCTGCTTCTGTCTGGTGGTGACATTTGATAGGCATAATTATGACACTTTTTCTGCCACACACATGGTCATTTTTTCCCTTGCTTGTAAAATAAAATCAAGACAGCAGTTATGGTGAAGAAGGTAGTGTTTATTAATGGTTTCATTTTAAAAGAAGAGGCAGGAGTGTGTGTCCGTGACATTCAATAACAGTGAGGCAACACCACATTGCAGGGTCTGCTGATCTTGCACAGCTAGTTAGTCGTGCAGCAAGAGGCCCTATCTTTTTCAAGCTGGTCACTACGAAGGCGTTGCCCAGGAAACTGTTGCTGGGATGTGATTCAGCATTTTACACTGTCTTTAACTGATAAGCTCAGACATCCTCCACGGATGAGGGCCAATAAGTGGACACACATCTTTCAAAGGCAGCGGATGGTCAATATATGGATCTCTTTGTAACTAAACATCCACTGTACATCAAATTCGACACAATGGGACAATGGGGAGGTTTCAGTGCACTAGACTGCATAGTGTCATCAGTAACACCCTGCTGATGCTGCGTAATCGAAAGGTGATACATATAGCTTATAAAAGTCAATATTTTCAGTTAATCTATAAAGCATTTTATTTAATCACTTATTGTGGCTACCTAGTAGTTTCAAAAATCGTTTTAATTTGTTATATTGGGTTCAAATGAGTTTGATTCAACATTCTGAACAAATGTTTTAATTATCTAAAGTGAAAAATCGATTGCTGATTCTTAATGACATTGAAAACCTCTGTAGAGTTGAAGTATCTCTTACTTTTGTTTTGGCTAATAATATATATTGGCTAATAATATATATTGGCTAATAATATATATTTTTTGAATAATATATGTAAATCACATTAAAATAAAATGTATTTATGAACTTAAAATTAAGGGATGGATTTAAAGAAAAGTATGTTTTACATTTATTTTTAATAATATCAGTAGCTGATAAAATATCTGAAATGTCAGGCAAGTCATCAATTTAAAAAAAAAATAATCCAATTTTTTTTTTCAAGGTTTGTTGGTCCATAAAATGTCAGAAAATCATAAAAAAAATGTCCTGTAAAAAGTCATGTACAAAAATATTCAAATGTAAGAAGCTAAAATGTTAGGGAGCTTGTTTTAACAGTGAAAAACACTCAAACTGATTGATAATCAAAATAGTTGACAATTTAATAATCAATTCTTATCTGCTGCCCTACACACCAGTGCAATAAACTGTGAAATAATAAATATTAATTATTTACAATAATTAATAATTTGCTTCAACTAGTTGTTTTGGTGAGAGTATATCTTAGTTTAAAACAAGTGTGTCACTCTGGAGAATGTAAAGTTGATGTACAAGAAGATGAGATGAAACACATATTGATGAAGACTCCTTAACATAATTATGTTATGTTTACCGGCCCGTGCAGTCTGACCTTCTATGTCCAGGTGAACAATACCAGACATTAAGTGTCGATCCGGCAGACATCACAGTCTGACTATGAAAGAAACTTTAAGAACATGCCCTAAAGAAATAGAAGCAAATACTTCAGGCAAACCTAACACAATCAGGGTCGCTGATTACACGAATCACAAAAGCAAATCAAATAAGTGATTCTGCTGCTGCTGTGTTTTTGGTTTGACCTGTCTCTAACCGCGGTTATGAACACTGATTCTGGTGAAACAGGACAAATGTTCATTAAATTTATAACTGGCGTGGAAAAAAAAGGAGGGAAAGCTTTTACTTAAGTTTATGTTTAACTCGGGTAAATGCTGAGCCTGTCTTTCATGTTTCTGTTAGTTACTGGAAATATGTCAGAAAGCAAATATTAGAGTGCTAGAGAGAGAGAAAACTTTCACTGACCTTGAACCGGTTGAATTGGGCTGGTACTGCACTTCTTAATTTCCTATTTTAATATTTAAAGTACTGGTGCTTTTATTGGTGTACCAGCTTTTTTCACAAATGCCAGTACTCTGTTTAGGTCATCTGTCCAATTCATTATTATGGCCCAAAGTAATAATTACTCAGCGCGCACTACATTAATGTATAGCCTAAATATTTAAATACAAAGATGTCATGAACATCACGAACATCTTCTGTTTTCTTTTTTAATTTACCAATTTTCTAATTTTTCATAATTCCGAGTTTAATGATTTAGTAACACAGACATACATGTATATAGATAAGGGGAGTACTGACATTTATTTTCCACACTTCACGCACTGCATGGAACTTCAGCCTTATCTACAATCAGCTGAGTTAAACTCATTGACAGTCTGCTAATATATAAGACTATATACTATAATATCAGTCAAATATTTCTAAACCAAAATGCCAATGGTCACAAATATGACAGGCACAAAAACAACACAGCTGGTGGTGCCCTCAGATTTTTGCACAGTACTGTATATTAAAGCCCGAAGGCAATCAACATAGGAATTTCATATAAAAAAATTTAACGGTACTATATGATTTACTCTGAAGGAGTGCAAATAACAGTAATAGTTGCTGTGTTTGTACAATTGGTAGCTATCTTTCTCAAGTTTGAGTATCCAGATTTATCATTAGAGATGACAACTAGTATGAAATGTAGTTGTAGACATCTGTGACGTCATTCTTACTAGTTTCAGACATCTACATTGTCTTTTCTAGATGTGCTTTGTCTTTCAAATACTCCGAATGAAGTTCTAGATATTTTGAACATGAATTATGCCCAGTCATAATGATGTTATAGATATCTAGAATTGCAGTTTCAGACATCTAAAATGTCATTATGACTATTCATAATTCAAGTTCAAGATATTGACAACTTCATTCTGCTTAGCTAATAAAAGAACAATGTAGAAATATTTTGAACTTGAATTATGTGTTTGGAAATATGAATTATGGGGTTGGTGAGGTTGTTTCCGGAAATCTGACTTACAATGGAACTCAGCATATCGCCAACTGTGAAACAAACATTCTGCTCTCAAAGAGAAAAAATGAAATCTGTCACCAACAAAAAAAAAAAATGCAGTTGCTGCCTTTTCTTTACTGCCATTAGTGTATATGCTACTGTCTACTCTTTAAGAAGCATTTGTGTGAAATGTCAGGTTTTAGGAGCTTCTGCATTTTAAGTGATTTGGACCGATATCGGATCAATACTGGTACTTATTGTATCGGCTCCGTAAAACCCACATTGGTCGTACTGTAGTTGTAAGTTCAATACAAAGTTTATTTAGGCAAAAAAACACACGACTGAAGACTATCTATGGTGCTTAATGCTAGTGATGGAGAGACAGAGCACGGGTTTCCCGTGGCAGCGACACACGCTCGGCAGCGAGCCGTGTTTTTTTTCCCCACGTAACGTCTGAGTTTCACGATGAAAATGACCGTAGAGAAGCTCGACACGGGAGGAGGCTGTGTTTACAGCAGCTTCGGTCCCTGTTAGCTGCGGCCAAAGGCCTGGGTTTATTTACACGTCAAAAATATAAACACAGACCCAAAATGTCACCAGACATGTACACGAGCTAACGGTTCATTTCACAGTTAGCCGCAGAGTGGGCTACACGGTAGCTAGCTTTAGCTATAGCACGTCCTATTTTGGAAAGAGTTGGACATGAAATCGGAGGGTTAAGTTCACAAAATGTGGCAGTGACAGCAGCGACCGATGGCCTCAGATGACACGGGTTAACCGACCTGCGTGCGAAACAGAAAACAACCAAATATCAGAAACAACGTACCTTCCTGATGCCTCAATTCCAGCTCGGGCACAACAATTCATCCTTATTCTGCTTTTCAAAATCCTGAAAAGAGGGTTCAGCTTGCTTTCTGTCCACGAGTAGATGTGACTCTCCCCCCCTTCATCATCATCATCATGATGGTGTTTTCTGTTTTCAGTCCCCCATCCTGTGGCAGTGACAAGCACTTCCTGTTTCCCATCAAAGCAGCAGCAGTTGTACCGCGGTGCAGTGGCGATTCTACAGGGGCCCAATACTATTGGTTGTGGTCCCCCCAAAACAAGACATTCATCACTTCCAGATTTTTGTAAACACTGATCAACATTTTTATTTCGAGGACCAAACAAGTATTCGATTCACTGAGAAAAGAATCAACAGATTAATCGGTCATGAAAATCATCTTTAGTTGCAGCTCGAGTTTAGACTAGAAGGGGAATGCTTTATCACACCGACTCCAAATGAGTCTGCAATGCATACAGATTTTTATCGGCCTCAGATCAGATCATCATCCAGGACTAGAGATATAATCTGAACTTTGTGGGGTTTCTAATAACTGACATCAAACTAAGACTGAGATAAATAATTAACATACACACAAACACAGCCCACTACTTGCAAAATTGTTTTGTGCAAACCGCAACAATTATTTAACTGAAATATGAAATGGGACAGTATGACGGAATTCCTAAATATTGTTCCCCCCAATTAAAATTAATTGAAAAATATTCAGCTTCTAACAAATTCCACATACTTCAACTTAGAAACTTCATTCAAACTTCAAAATGTTCAGCTCAATTAGAACAGAAATAAGTACTAAATTGAATATTACAAGTGTTTTTTATTAAATTAAAACAGGAATGTTTTACATTATCTATTTTTTTATTACTACCACCCCAAACTACCATCAGTTGATGAGGATTTGGGCCAATTTTCACTTTTCAAACTCATCACAAACTATTGAGAAAATCTTCCCTTTTTGAGGCAGAAAAGTGAGGAGCATGAGTAAAATATTATTTTAAGCTCAGCCGTGATGATCACCTCAATCTAACTGAACTTCTCTGATATCTAATTTTAAAAATGTCTTTCTTAACACAGTATCAAAACCATCTCAGCTTTGTGATTCTGATCAAACAAGTTGACAATAATTTATCCTTGATCTATTCGTTTTGTGGATCTTTACACTGCTTTATTGAACACAGAAAGAGTTGTGTGGAGTTGACAGGCTTGATCAGCACTGTGCAAACTCATTTGACAATGGCTTGAATGTAACGGACATTTGTTTATATTTTAGTTACACACTACAGTTTTAAACATATGGTGTCTCCTCTATAATTAAAAGACACTGCTGTGTTCCGTTTGTATTCTGTGTAGCCCGTATTCCCCTTCAGTCTTGCAGGTGATACAGATCTCAAAGTGGACAATCTTTTAGTCAGGTTTTCTCAACCCTGTCATAGAAGTCGGAGTCTCTGCGGTGCTGCTGCACCGGCATGTTTCTCCTTGTGCTGCTGACTTTGCCCAGGTCGATCTCCACCAGCACCATGCCGGCTTTCTCTCCTCCACAGTCACCCAGCACCTCACCCCAGGGGTCCACCGCCAGGGCGTGACCATACGAAGAGCGCTTCGCATGGTGTTGACCGACCTGGGCCGCTGCCACAACAAAACACTGCGTCTCGATGGCACGGGCACGGAGCAACACCTGTAATTAAAAAAAACTTAAATGTTAGTACATTTCTACTGATTTACATTTATACTGTATCTCAATGGCTTTTTCCTGTTTAGACCTGGTACTAGCATTTGTCTTGATTGATCTAATCGCATGCAAATTGTGCCAAGTTCGGCTGTGAATGCAAATGAATGCAATCTCCCTCAGGATTAGCGATCTCCTCCTCAGCTGATCATCTGACCCACTATAGTCCCACTGTATGTTTTACACTAATCACTGCCAAGATGCTAATTTAATTAATTATATTACTGTTAATCAGATCATCAAATCTTGTCTTTTTCAAATGCTTGAAATCATATTTCATATTACAGCAGCGTCAGTACTGCTTTCATTCACCCAAGCCCCTCCTGACTTTTTTTGTCACTTCCTCCCTGATCAGACACATGAGGAAGCACACAAAAACATGTTGACATCAGACATATCTGTGAGCCCAGACCTCGGAAATTCCGAGTTCTGCACACAGATGGGATCCACCATTAATCCCTGAACGGGGCCAAAAATGACTGCACTCGCCTCCCAGTGGGCAGCTCCTGTGGCTACAGTGAAGGCGGATGGGTAAGTCAGGATCTCGGCACCATGTCTTTGTAGAGCCAGTGACAACTCAGGGAATCTCAAGTCATAGCAGATACCCAAACCAATCTATTGCAGCAACAACAACAACAAAAAGACAAAACAAAGACTGACATATACACATAATGTTGTAGAAAGATTCTTGTTTTTCTTCAGACCAAATTGAAAAAACATCCCTCTTTCCAGTGAACATAATTCAAACCTGTTTGTACATGCAGGTATGTAAAGGTGAATTAATACAACATAAAGAGACACCTTGCCAATGGGAGTTTGCACTGGAGACACAAGGGAAGATCCAGGGATGGTGAAGGCACTTTCTCTGAGGGATACACCTTTTTCTGGCAGATCCACATCAAACAAGTGGGACTTCCTGTAGACTGAAACAATGTCACCTACAGGGTGTAATAAGAGGGAGTACGACAGTGTGTGAAATTAACTAATTAGGTCAATTGGCATTTTTGTGTGTGCGATAAAGCAGAGAGACAGTAAACCTTTATCATTAATTATAATGTGACTGTTGTAGATTCGTCTGTCAGTCTCCCACTTAAGTCCTCGCTCATGAAATCCCCCAAGAGACAGCCACACATCCAACTTCCTTGAAGGAGAAGGGTAGTAGAAATCTTCAAACAAGAGCCACTATCCACATTCTATTTGATTCACACATGTGACAGCGGGGTAACTACTTTTTAACCCCTTTACAAAAAGCAGGAGAGTCAAGTTTTCATACATCCTCTAAATGCAGTGGTTTCACAATTTCTTTATTTGTACAGAGGTTGAAAAGTCTGTATTTGCTTCAATTATGCAATTATTTTACGTCTAAAAAAAACATTTGATTTTATCCACAAATATAATTTTTTTAAGCTTTGATTTGAAAGAGAAAGAATGGAAAAAAGCTAAGTGCCAGGTCACAGATATACAGTATGCCCAGCAATAAGGCCGCAGTCTTAAGGCACATGGTTGAAAGTGGTTTGAATGTAGAAAATATTTGTTACGCACTACAGATTTAAGTCAACTTATCCAAAAATGTCAATATATATATCAATATCTACCTGGCCAGCTGAGTGTAACGTGAGACTGTGTCTCCAGTCAGACTCTCGGACAGCAACAGCGTCTCCTCACAACTGGATCCGATGTAGTCAAAGCCTTCAGGCAGGAAGACCATGCTCGCCCCTCGCTCTTTGGCTTCCTCCACCAGCCGCTTGCAGGCAGAGAAGTTGGCCTCTTTGTCTGGGGTGGACGTCACCTGACAGACTGCAGCCAGTGAGTGAGACATCCTGCATGGACAGGAGGTTGTTATAAAGCTGCCCCCCAAGGAAACAAGTCAGGCCAACAAAGAGCCTTTACCAATCATCCACCAGAGGTAGACCAATTAATCAGTACGGCTGATTAATGAGGCTAAGTTTTGCCACTTTATAATTGGCTGATTATGTGAACAATTAAGTTGTCATATTTTTGTTCTCAGAAAACCAATAAATGTAGCCAGGTACACTAAAACTTTATTTCACATATTCCTTTTGATTCAAAAGACAGATCGCAGACAGGCCATAACTAACAATTTTTTTCATAATCAATTCACCTTTTGTTTATTTTCTCAATAAATCGATTAGTTGCTTGGGTCACAAAATGGCAGCAAATGTAGATACCTTGTTTTCTCCACCAACAAATATTATTTTGGCCAGGTGGGGAAAAAGTGTAACACATCAGCCATCAGTTTTCATTTTTTATTATTTACACTTGTGCTTCTTATGCGACATGTTAAAATGTCTTCTGTGAAAAAGGCCCACAGTTAATTAGTAACTACACTGTTACACATTTACCGTTAAAACACAGAGTGAATATATACAGTAATTTAAAATAACAACCCAAACATTTCTGTCAGTGAAGCCAGTGTTACACTGTTGCTCTCACATTTCTAGTGGTTTTTGTTTGCAGATCTCAGCTTAACTGTCAACATAATCAACAACTCTTTGCTCTCAGAACATTCTATTTCTTGGTCAGAATAATAAACACACCTGTTTTGCAGCCTGACCCTGAGTCTCCAAGCGAATGTTCCCAAAATGCACCTGGACATTGATCCAATATGACCCTCAGATTCTGTCACGTCCCTTCACATGTTAGTATCATATTAACATTTGTGTAGGTTAGTGCTCTGAAACAGGAAGACTTCATTCTTCTTCTCTGCCCTTTGTTTGGGATTATCAAGAAACCAGCTCCACCTGCTGGAGAGAATGTATGTTGGAGTTGTTAGAAAAGGCTTAATAATTTATTAAGTTGCCATATAATATATATGCACCTTTATTAATAACAAATACGTGTATAAATGAGCAGTTGATGACAGGGTTAATAGAAAATGTATTTATAAATAATTTTTTGCAGTTCACATAATTATGATTTACATGATATTGAAAGTCTTTTGACTGATAAGTTAAATGTACCTTCATCAGCAAACATGTTACAAAAAACAAACTCTTTGATTAATAATAAAAAAGGACGAACACCTAAATTGATTTCCACACTATGACACCATTATGTATTTGTCTATGAATTCTGACTATGATCTCAGAATTCTAAGATTGATAATCCTGATTTTTTTCCCTCTGAATTCTGACAAAAATCCACATGTATGAATTATGTTTTCAGAAATCTTAGTTTTTTATTTATTTATTTGATTTTGTAAAAAAAAAAAAAAAAAAAACAGAATTCCGATTTAAAAAAAAGTCAGAATTCTGAAGTCTATGGAAGAGGATTAAGGCTTTTTTTTTTGAAACGAAATAAACAAAGATGAGATTAAAGTCAGAATTCTGAGATTAATAATTTTTTGAGGGGGAAAAGGCTAAATTTTTAAATCTTTAAATTTACACTCAGGCACTCACTTGAACCTCCTCTCCACATCCAGCCCGGGGTCCGTCTCAGCAACACCCTTCCAAGATGGCAGCCAACAGCAGCAGCACGGGTAGCAAGTCGAGCGGCGGCTCTGGAGGAAAACAGTCCGGTCCTTCGGCCGAACAGGTACGGTCACATCCGCTTCGGCCCCCGCGATTACTGTCGCTGTTATTCAGTCGCACAGGGTGAGGCTAAAGCAGCTAATCTGTTTCTCAGCCAGGTAATGCTAACGTTAGCTTCCCGTCGCTAGACCCCGTCTACAATTCTGCTTTTATCTCCACAAAACGTTGAGCCAAAGGAAGAGGCTCAAAACGAAAACTGTTTCTGAATCTCACTATTTATTATATGGCTTTATTCAGTCACGTGCCTTTTAAATTAGCATGCACATATAGGATGGTGATATTTGGTGAAAGGGAGAAGCTATTTTTAACTTGTCACACGAGTCTGGAACCAGCAGCAGTCACACACTTTTCTCCTGGTAAATAACAGCAACACTTATTTAATACATTGTTTTAAAGTCCTGCAAATGAAGCAATCTGGAAACGCTAAAAATAATAACAAGGAAATATGATGGTCTAAAGTTTTAATTAGGTCTAAATGGGGCTACAACGACTTATTAATCGGTTACTGAATTAAACCTAACTCATTTTGACAGTTGATTAATCAGTTGTCAATAAAACAATATTTCAGATTTTTAGCCTCTTTTAAATATGAATCATTATAACAAAGATTAAAACTGAATCATTTTGGTTTGAGTGAACACAAGACATTTCAGAACATCATCATTACCTGAGAAACACTGTTCAACATTTTACGGACCAAACAAGTACTCGATTAATCGAGAAAGTAATCAGTGGACTATGCAAGTAATCGATTATCACAACTGTAATTTTATCAGCGCTACTGCACTGATTTAAACAAAGCTTCATTAGTTAGTCTTAGTGACACAAAACGTGTTGCTGACTGTGTGTGCTTCTCTATATTTTTAGGTGGTGGCCACGTTTCAGAAGATGCGTCAGGAACAACGCAGTATGGCTTCCAAAGCTGCCGAGTTGGAGATGGAGATCAATGAGCACAGGTGCAGCATCTTTGCATTTTCTATTAAAACTTCTTACGTTTTAATAGCAGATTTCATTTCTACTATTACCTGTGCTACTTGTGTGTACCTGCAATATTTGTTATCACATATTGAATTACATGGAATCACTGGGGAATGGGTAAGGAATTTTTAATTAATAACATTTCTGTTGTTCCATTTAGCTTAGTCATCGACACGTTAAAGGATGTGGATCCTTCGAGGAAATGTTTTCGTCTAGTAGGAGGGGTTTTGGTGGAGAGGACAGTAAAAGAAGTTTTACCAGCATTGGAAAACAACAAAGAACAGGTAAAATATGAAGAAAGAAAAAAAATGTGCTATTGTGTTATATTTGCACCAAATAATTTAAATCAATCATTAGTCAATTTCTTGCTCTAATAGCTGCATTTAGCCTTTTAATCCACTAATAACAAGTATCTTCTTTAGTCATTCTTTCTTGTGAAAGATAATTTCATCAATTTTGAAAATTGTTTCCCACAGATCTCCAAAATAGTCGAGTCCCTCAACACACAGATGCAGACAAAAGGACGGGAACTGACAGAATACAGGGAACGCTACAACATCCGCTTGGTTGGAGAGGGTGAAGGACAGGCACAAGGCCAGTCAGCGACGTCTTCCAGGGACAACGAAGGAGGCGGCTCAAAAAGCGGTGCTGGAGTTTTAGTGTCTTAGTTAATTGTAATGGTATAGTGCGACAGTAGGGCCTTATGATTTCTGCAGAATTGAAAACACAGTTGGAGTCACAAAATTTTGTTTAAAAAAACTGAACTCTTGACAGGATAAGTTTGGATTTGGGGACTGAACACAAAGCACTTGGTATTGAAGTAATTTGCAACAGACGTCTATACATTCAGCAGTCAATTTATCAGTTAAATCCAGCCTCTGCTCATGTCTCTGGTGGGTTTTCATTTTAAAGTGAACAAGCATCTGCAATTTGTAATCTTGAGATTTTGGACTAGCTGCTCAAAAATAAAAGCTGATATCATATGACTCTAATGTAGGTTTAAGTTGTGCAGAATGGTCATTTCTTTGTCAAGGCAGAACAGGTTGTGGAAGGCTGTTATTATACTGTAGACGCAAGTGAATCATGCACAGCACAGAAAACACACAAATGATGCATCCTTATATCCAGCGTTTACTCAAGTCACATTTATGTGATGAAAAATACCCAGTAATCCTTGTAATTTTTTTTATCTGTAGATCACACTTGATTTCAGAAAAGTTCAAATAAATAAATAAGTCTAGTGATGAAAAGCCTCCCGGGGCCTGATGGGAACTGTCCGCTCTGTTCATTTACTTTTAAGGGGAAAACTGTTTTTGTTAATGGCCATGAATTAAAGAATTGTCACAAGTGTGATTTGTTGTGTTTTGTGTTCAACCTGTTCAAGCAGAAAGACACGTGTAGATCAGAGAAATCATTTGAATGTTTGTCTTCATACAAATAGGAATTCAGCCACTGCTTCTGACCTGTGTACACACAACCTCACCGTATACATGGTTACAGTCCAGTAGTAATTTTATTTCTATCTTTAACAAGTTTCTGCTAAGTCATAGAATTATGGTATGGGATAGATATGCTGAGCTGTGTCTCCCTCTGCTGGTTAAATATAGACCTGCCACATTAGTGATTAACAATTTGTTAAGTTTGGGATTACAAAGAGGGCCATTACCTTACTGTTATAACTTTACAGTATTGAAGCCTTTTAACCTGACATCTTTGTCTGGTCTCTGGTTTTATTTTGAAGAGTACTGTAGCTTCCAAGGATCCTGTTCCTTTTTACATCTTCAAACGGTGAGTTCCTTCTTAAGAACATCTTAAATAATTCAATCTTACGTCTGTGCAGAAAGCCCAGTGTTTTCAAAACCTAAACATGTCCTCACCCATATGTGTGAGAGGCTGATCAGCCTGCACTGGAGTAATGCCACTGAATGAATTAGCAGCAGTTGATCAAAATAGACAAAATGAGCTTACTACTCCTGTCTCTCCCTGACAGCATAATCTCTGTGGATTATCTGACCTCCCTCTAGTCCAGAGGCAAAAGATAATGTTCACTGAGAGAAGGAAAGAAGAGGAGAAGGAGACATAAAACCCTGGTGATTCTTTTGCTATTTGTACAGAAAGTAGAATTGTTGTTGTGCTTTCTCATTTTTTTTTTTTTAACGTGTGCGTGAGGACAACAGCGCCGTGGAGAACACTGAGGACTGTCTGGATCTCGAGACTGAGAAGAAATCCACAAAGCTGGTGATAAATTTGACTCTGGAGTCTCTGGTGACACATTTTTATTTTACTGGATTTTATTATCTTTATTTTGATTAGAAAAAAAAAAGATCTTTGTGGGTGTAAATATAAAGAAGAGAGTGTTATTAATAAAACAGAGGACAGAGAGGAGTTAAACCATGATAAGCCACTCTGAGATGTTCTGTTTTGAACCTGTTGACTTGTGACTGCGAGCTATTGATTGACATTATCTGCTTGTTTGGTAGCAGAGTTGCAGTTTACTGCCAAGAGAGAGACAGTTCAAGAAACCGCAAAGAAAAGAAAAAATCTGAATCACAGACAAACCTTGACTGGTTCTTAGAAAGTTCGTGTCTAAGAACCAGCGTGATTCTTGAAACTGTGGAAGCTAAATGGAACTCAGCCATCATTAATTTGATTATTTAGATCTGTTATTAGAGGTCTAATTAGTGACATTAAATGATGAGATTGCAAATTTCTTTGCTCAACCGTCTCTTTCCCAAGTGCGTCAGGGAACTACGGTGGCCTTTATACACCAAAAAAGGAATTCACTCTTCTTCATTTGTGTAGTAAGCTTTTACTTCAATACCTGGAATGCACATCCATTCAGGCTGCCATAGCAACATGGCAAGGTAGGATGGTGGCCTGTGTAAAAGCAAGGCCCTTCCAATTGCCAATCCAATCCAAATTTATTTCTCTAGCACATTTTAAAAACAAGCGAGTTGACCGAAGTGTTGTACATCGCAAAAATACAAAAAAATTGACATAATATGAAATAAAGTAAACTAAAAACAAAAACCAATAAAACACACAGTATAAAATATTTAAAACACCAAAACAGCCAACTTTTACACATGGTCAGGGAACGCCAAGAAGTGGCTCCACGGTGTTTTAATCCCGATCTAGGTACCACAAAAATCGATTTTTCTGCAGATCTCAGTGATCGTGATGTGAAAATGTGTGTGGGAAAAACCACGGAGGTGAGATGGGGCAAGACCATTTGAGGTTTTGCCAGTAAAGATTGAGGAAGCCACTGCAGAGAGGTCAACCTTTCCCTCACTTGTGTGTCAATCAGGCAGCAGCATTCTGGACTAACTGGCTAACACCAACATAGAGGGCATTGCAATAATCCAGCATGCCTGACCCTTTAAAATCATTAAAAGAAAGAAAAAGCTTGACCTAAAGCCGCAATTTAAAAAATAATGAACTGGATTAATCTATAGATCAATTTTAAAAGTATAATTAGTGTACAAACATATTTATATGTAGTATATTCGATTTCTGTCTAAATGTTACACACTGGACCTTTAAATGTCCCCACTCTTGTCAGTGATTACTGTCCACATCCAAATCTTCAGCTTTGACACACGTCTGCCTGCCTTTGTCTTTCCCATCTCTGTCCAGAACATGTCTCGTGATCAGTGCGAGTCTGTGGTCGTGAGCGTGGAGTCTCTGCTGAACGACGCCAAGAGGATGCAGCTGCAGTGCCGCGAGCGCAGCGAGCAGCTCTCCATGGCTGCCAGCCAGCTGAGGGTGGAGTCGGCCAGCCTGAGGGAGCAGTGCGAGGCCACCCAGCTCGACATGGCCCACATCCGCCGGCAGCTGGACCAGCTGATGGACACCAAAGCGGCCTTTGAAGCCAAGGAGAGGCAGGCGCGTAAACTCAGCAAGCAGCTGTGAGGACAGGAGGAGGAGGAGGGGAGCAGCAGAGTCATACATGCCATGAAACATTTCAGTTGGCAACAGAGAGAGAGATGGAAGTGATGGAAATGTTGATTTTAAAAGACAGAATACAAATGAGTGAAGGAGAAAGAGTGTGTACTGGACAAAAACAAAGGAAGGAGGGAAAAAATGGCCAGTGTAGTTTGTTAGGACGTTGCAAGTAAAGAAAAAAAGCACACATGAATCTGATCCCTCCTCTTCGTGCATATTGATTTCTAATAAACACTTTTCACACATATTATTGTTTCCTGCTGTTTGAAACATACTTTACTCCACTATCAATGATTTTGCAAATAGGTAATGTGATTTTCCTTGAGTGTAAATGTCAACAACCCTAAAAATAAGGAGGGGGAAATATATACTTTTACTAGTTCCACCAACAGCCGTGGAGCACTGCGACATAAGTGAGCCGAGAAAATAGACATTTGCTATTATGATTTTAAGGACAGCTCCAGTGTGTAACATTGAGGAGGGTTAATTGGCAGAACCTAAGTGAACTACACATAAGTATGATTGTGTAACCACCGCAGTTTTTTGACGCTTGGCAAAGGTATGGGCGAATGAGTGAGTCCTCCATTTCTTACAATCTGCAGTTTCACCACTGGTGGTCGCCATTTCATACATACTGGACCTTTAGTTACTCACTGAAAGATGACTAATGTAGAAAATAAAATAAAAAAAAGAATTAATAAATAAGGGCAGACACACACAAACTTGTGTCACAAAAAGGTTAAAATTTTAATCACCATTATAAATCACTCCATAAATAGATGGTCGTTGTGTCATTAAAAACTTATTTTAAATAGCAATAGATAAACAAGCAGTAGAAGACACATTAGCTGTTGTCAAAGGTGCAGGGAAAAATAGGAGAGGACACAGAACTGTAACTTAGTGAAAGTAGCTGTGTGTGTGTGTGTGTGTGGTAGTTGAGTTTCTTCACCTCCGTTCATCATCGCTCTGAAAGACAAACTGATGACGAGTTAGAGTGTGAAGCTTCACAGCACAGTGCGATTATAATGTGTAAGTATGCAGCAGGGTGGCTGACGTACTTTCAGCTCTCCTTTTCAGTGGCGACAGTGCTGCTTTTGCCTGCAGAGCACAGAAAGTTACCAAAATGCTTTCAATGACAAAAGAACGGCGGATAATAACTCAATAGTCGGTTGATGTAAATACAACAAAGGGACATATGAAGCTACTTTCAGACATGTACTCGAGTTCAGACCACAGACGTCGCTCTGGATATTCTGCTGAGATTCTCCTGCCAGATTCCTGCTCTAATCTGTGGCTAATGTTTAAACTTCCTCACCTGGATCCTCCTGAGACCCTGCACATGTCTCACACAGGTGATGAGGAGCAAACTCCAGAGCAAGACTATTTTTCTGGAAATTGCCCTGAGTTTAAACTGTATCTGAAAATGACGCGCGCGAGCTGAGAAAGTGGGAAAAAAAATAGCTATTACCTTCTTTATGGTGGTCCAGTCTTCAAGGATGTCGATGTCTCTCAGCATGTAGACGATGAAAGGTCCTATAAGTAACAAACTTGTTCTGTTTGCGTCAAAGTCCACTTTGCACTCACATAAAAACCATAGAAACTACAGCTCATTTCAAACACACAGTATAGAGAGAGACCGCCAGAAAAGGATCATCTAATAAAACACAAAGTCACACAAACAGGCAACATGAATAAATTAGAAAAGGTTACATTGGTTTTTTTTTTTTTTACCTGAAACCAGAGCTACTTTCTTTTTTCTCCCTGTGCAACCAAACAGATTCTTTCTTTTACACTCCTTGCTCTTCATGTCATCACCCCACTCTGAGATAAAAACAGATCACATACATTATATCAAATTTAAACACTAACAAAGGACACGTGTGTGTGTGTGTGTGTGTGTGTGCGCGCGTTTGTGTGTATGCGTGTACCTGAGGTGAGGTCTATATTCTGTTTGTCCTCCTCCAGTCTCCGAATCTTCTCCAGCAGCTCTGTCTTCATGGCATCAAACAGTAATGTGCGCTCGCTCTGCAGCACAAATATTCAATCATACATCCACAGATTTCTTTACTGCTTACAATATTGTGTGTCAAGTGTGTGTGCGTGTTACCTCCAGGTGCTGCCTTGCTCCTTGCACTTCACACTCATGCTTGTGTTTGATCACCTGCAGACACAGCTCTCTGTACACTCCTGTGCAAAACACACAGAGACGGATAGAGAGGGAAGATGTTACAGACAGAACGACACAGCAGATGGTATTTTTAGACTTAAGTGTCATGAATGGCTTCCAGAAGCCCACAGAAACTGACGTTGACACCAGAAAACCTAATCATCGCAAAACAACTACTGGTAAATTCAATTTTGCTCCAAAGGTGAAACTAACAAACACGATTAAGCTATTTTCATTCTCACTGAAAGACTTTTTTGTGCACTGCTGCACCAGCATTAATGGCAAGTAAGTCAGTGATCATCCTGGAACTGAACTTTTTTTCCACGTTGCTGTCGAAGGACAGTAGTGATGCTACTTCTTTCATGCATTTTGTTAATCTTAAATGTTTCTGAAAGACACTAAATATTATTAGTCTTACTAGTTTTATTCAGTTAATCATGACAGGCATGTCTACATTATCCTTTGAGACCTTGCAATAACTTTAAAATGTTTACTTTAGATAATATTAAGCTTTTTCCAGATATGCAAGTACTTTTGCAAATTATAGAAAAGGTAAATTTCTATTAAACAATTTCATATTTGAAGTTGAAATTCGACCGTGCCTCCAGAGAGTGAGTACATAATACACCTATAAAAGAAAGAATATGTTTTACTCTTAAATCTTTAATCTCTCTTTTTTTTTTTTACCTATAAGAGATGTAAAATGTAAAAACACCAGGCACATACCAGCCACTTGTGTTCGTATCTGCATGCTGTTCTGTAGTGCAGCCAGGGGTTCTCTGTATTCTCCAGCCTGACCTGTCAACACCTCGTCCAGCTTCGCCTTCACCTGGTTCAGCCGCTCCCGAAACAACCTGCAATCATTCAAAGTGAAAACACGTCAGTCTCTCCTTTCTTGTTCTTCTTCCATTCTTCATACCATGAACATCCCCTCCAGTCATGTGTTGAACATGGAGTCTGTTTAACTCCGCCTAGGCTGATCTTACTTCTCCTTCAGGTCGTGGAACTGTTTTTCAAGATCGAGCATCTCGTCGAGACATTCCCCTCTTCTTCGCTCACAGTCTTCATCGTCCATCTCTTCTCAGGATACAGAACAAAACAATGACAAGACAAAACAATCAAAACCGGATATAATTTCTTCGAGAATAATTTCTCAAAAATGGTCCTGTAATGAAGTAAATTTTTACCTGAACTCTCTTCTTCTTCCCCCTCCTCCTCTTCTTCATCCTCCTCACTTTCCTCTAAGTCAGTGTCTCTCTCCTCCATGCTCTCCTCTCCACCTTCACCTCCTCTTCCTTCACATCCTCTCAGTTCCTCCATCTCTCCATTGGCCTCGGGGAGTTGTGACTCTCCTTCAGCCTCCATCTCCTCCTCTGGCTCCCTCTCAGGAGGCTGTGCAGGCATAGCTGTGCACAGACAGGTTACAAAGTCAGTGAGAAACATGAATAAGTAAAGGTGAGTATTGTCTGTGAAGATTCTCAGTCATCCAGGTCATGGTATCCAAAAGTGTAGTAAACAAAGGCAACTGGACTTAGTTGAATTTCTTGAGGACATTTCGCCTCTCATCCAAGAGGCTTCTTCAGTTAGGTTTGACTGGTGGAGAGTCTGACTCTTGTCTGAATCTTGTCTGTGTCTTTTATGCAAAAACCATTAGTAGATTGATTTACAATGCAATGCTTTATATTAGAGGTAGACTAATCAGGGTGGGCCTTTTCTCCTTTTTTAAAATAAATGATTGGCATTATTAAAAACTAAGTTACAACATTTTTATGCAAGTTTTTGCACGACTTTATTATGAAAGCAAAATTCTACTCTTTATTCCTTCATTAGGGAAAATAACTAATACCCCCAAAAATCCTATCAAAATGGGAAAAACAAACAAAAATACGCTTCTTAAGTACAGAGCAGATCAACAGAATAACTACATTGTGCACAAATATGACAATAATGATAATCTGTTACAGTACACATACAGCAGAAGTACTAATACTATTATACATGTACAATAATAACGGTGTCGGGAATAGTTCACGCCTCTATTATGGGGGCTTTTATTTTGTTAACTGTACGGATGTGGTGCTTCGCTTTGCCTAGCTTGACCACTACTGGCTTCTGTGATGTCATTGAAGTCAAATCGTTTAACGTTTCAAGCTTCGCGGTGTAAATTAGACTGAAACAAAGAGCAGAGCAGAGAGTAGAGGCTGATAAAACCCCCCCGCACTTATTCACAACGTCCACGTGAATTAAAAGAGACTCTTTGCCGCATTTCTTGCCTTAATTTAGCGGCAAAAAAAGCAGAGTGAAGTCAAGTGCAACACTAGCTTACAACTGAAACCGCACACAGCGGTGGGATGAGTGGCAGCTAATCACTGAGTTCATTCACTCACAAATGACTTATATTGAATTATCTGGCGTTTATTTAATGATACATGACATTCTGGTTGACAACGTGAACACGCTCGCAGCAGCTACACTCTCTTCCGACACTGAACACGGATTAACTACACACATGATAAGGTTATCCGTCCTCTGGACGACGCTGTTTGAAAACAAGCTCACATTTTCATATACGAGCTGACAGTAAACAAACACAAGAGTGCGCTCACCTTCTCCTGCGCAAACTTCGAGTGCGCTTCAACGCATTTCCATTATTTTAAAAACTACTTCCTCCTCTTCACTTCAGTCCCCAGTTGAGTTTCACACTTCACCGGACTCAAACTACCCGCGTGCGCAGCCAATCAGCGTCAAGCCCCGTTGTTGAGTTGGCCAATAGGAGCGACTGTCCCTCCAAAAACTACTCGTCCAATCAAAAATGCTAGAGCAGGCTGCATTAGCCAATCACAGGCTTGTTTCTGAAAACCCATCACAAGAGCAAATAGACAGTATGCAGTAAATAATATAATATAATATAATATAATATAATATAATATAATATAATATAATATAATATAATATAATAGCTACAACTGTTTACACTTTTTTTTACATTATTATACAGTATCTGCTTTGCATAACAGGCATAGTATATTCATACTATTATTACTATGTATATTTATTTTATTACTACTCTAGACTTGTCATACTGAGTTTATTTAGTCACTATATTAGAATGTATGTACTTTAATGTCTTGTATTTTTTTTGTTGTCTCCTTTTTTTGTCTTCAGAATTATTACAGGCCAGTTATCTCCTTTTTTATATAAGGGGGACATTGTAAATCCCTTATTACACTTAGACAAAAGGCATTTTTTCATGCAGACATTTTAGTAAATCAGAGCAATAATAGCAATCATCTGTGTGTCGCATTTCCTGGATAGTGACACAATTTCATCCAAATCCTGGTCATCGATATTTGTTTTCACCTGTCAAAATGATTCACTTCAAGAACATGTCGATTTTACATGTTTTTATTAAAGTTGCATAAAAGTGTAACAAAATTGGGCAAAAACAAGACCTGTTGTTGATATTGCTACATTTGTTTGTTGGTTTGATCTAATCATTGTCCAAAAAAAACACCACCACTCCTTCAATCCCCACAGTTTAGCTCTTGTATTTAACCTCAATGATAATTATCAGTATATATATATATTTAATTTTATTTTTTTTTGCAATTTTCCCCAACAGTAAAAAAAACAGACTTCTCAATAACAGTCTAAGAAGTTACAATCCAAACCTGGATTTAGAAGTGAAAATCCATTCAAATGTACACGATTGAGCTTGCATGGTTCAATCCGACAGATCAGAATGTCTCCAGGAAACTGAAGACGGCGCTTGATTTGGAACGCAAAACCAATCACACCAAAGCTAATCTGAATGGATTTTTGTTCGACTACATGTTAATCCAAGGCCTGTCATCAAGAAGTATCATGATCACAATAAAAACAGACCTGTATTCAATGTAACTGTAAAGAACATTGGTTTATCTAAACAAAATCACTGTATCAAGGCCTAAGTACTAAACACACACTTCTAAAAAAAAAAAAAAAACAACAGAAACTTTTTCAAAAAAAGAGAGAGAAAAGGAGTGAGAGAAGATCTTAGATTCTCCACACTCAGCATTTCTGCTCAGTAACACACCGGTTTAGCAGTTTGTGTTACCTGTTGTAATAAAAATGAATGTCTCCCGTTTATTTGGTTTGCGTAACATAAATAATACCTAAGGCAACATCTGTTTCTTAAAGAAGAAAATGAAGAAGAGTAGAAAGGGAGGGGGAACAGAGGGATGGAGATCAAGAGTGGATGCCAGGGAGAAACGACAGAACAGCAGGATGAAAATGGGCCACAGTGTGTGTGTATTGGACTGTGCACTAGTCTGTTTTGGTGCCGAGAGGTAAAGATGCAAAAATTGGAGGTTTGCTGTCACCGCAGGTGTCAGCAAATGGTCACAGCAAATGTTGCTGCTCCTCCTATTGGCCAATGGGCTTTGGCCTATGATGTGATTGGCTTAGAAATCAGAAACAGATGGCTTATTCTCAGAGATGATTGGCAGCTGCAATACAGAAACACGGTAGTCGTGTCTGTCCTCTCTTCTTTCTGTACTTGTGTGTGTTTGTGTGTGTACATCTGTGTAAGAGGCAACTGTGTTTGTGGCTCCTCTGCCCCAAGGATGGCCTGTGTGTGAGAGACAGTGAGAGAGAGCAGAGGAAGAAAGAAAAATGGGGGGAAAGAAAGAGTGGCAAATTCATTCAGACACATTCAACTCCAAAAGAGTGGCCTCCATCCTTCATATTCACATCTCATTGGTGGCTGTACTGATGGAAAAGGCATTTTCAGAGTTCCCACATCTACAGAACATGTGACTGCTGCGGACTGAATGTCCGCCAGACACAAAACAATGTGGGGGACTATATGATTTCTAAGAAAAAAGGGAAAGACTGTGAGAAAGAGTCAGAGAATGGGATGGGGAGGGATAGGAGGGGGTGTAAAAAAAGAAAGACAAAAACAAGGCAGCTTTGTTCCAGGTCCTCTGTTGAACTGTGTGTGTGCGCATGTGTGTATGACTGTGTATTTTTTAAAAAACAAACAAAAACAAAAATAGGAACCAGTCCTCTACTAAAATTCAAAGTTTTCATAAAGAACAGCAGAATATACAGGCCAAATAAACCCCACACACGTAGCATTTAGCAACACACAGGCGTCCGTACAGTTTGTATGTGCAGGCTGGACAGGGCCTTCTAAAAAGCCTCTCTTAGGAGAGCACTACCTATTTGAGAAAAGAAAAAACTTTTCTTTCTTTCTTTGTTTTTTTTGCAAGAATTGGAATTTAAATGAAGTTAAGCACAGCCAACCAAAATAACCCACTTCTATTCTAAAGGAAGATCTATTTTTAAGTCTAAAATTGGTTTTGGATAAAATGACCTCCACCACAGCCAACCAGTGACTTTCTCTGAGCTTCAACCACCACTTCAAGGATCAAATTAGCCTCTTTGCTGTACTAAAAATACACCGTACAATACTTCTTGTGGTTCAGAGGTTCAGATTTCCTCTTACAATTACATAGTGCAGCTTGTTTTTAACAGATACGTGAAAAAACTCAATGCACCACTGTAGTACATGCCTACGATTAAGGTGAAAAAAACTGCTGACTGACCCAAATTTAAGTTAGCCTGATTCATTTTAAAGACTAAATTCAAGTGAGTATCCCCCATGCCCTCAAAATGAAGAAGAAAACAGCAGGAGGAGGATGGTTGGTAACTGGATCAGATACAGTTTTCAATCCCTCAAACAAATAACAGAATAAGGAGTGGTAGAAATATAAGCAGTGATAGGCTGCTTCCTCCATCGTCGTTCCTCCACTCTTTTCTTGGCCGTTGCCTACTCCATTTCTTCCCACTCTGAGCTGCTCCGCTCCCGGTAATTATGGGATTCATCTCATCACAATTTGCCCTCCTCTTCCTCCTCAGACAGATGGAGAGCAGAGAGCAGGGGAGGATGGAGGGAGGAAGAGGAGTGAAGCCAAATAAGGGGTGAAGGACGGCAGGAGAGTGCCCGGTGTCAAGAAGGGCCAGTGAGAACACTGAGAGTTAATCGATAAACAAGAGTGGTAGTAAAAGAAAAAAGCAAAATAAAAGTGATTTATGGGGCCGGATCCAGGCAACTTGAGAGAAGGGAGGGATGAAGAGAGAAAAAGGGAATCAGAGAAAATGATGTGACAAAAAAAGAAAAGGGGAGCGACAGAAAGATGAGAGGTGAGGGCGGGAGGATGTAGAGGAGGAGAAGGAGGAGGGATGCCATCATTTTTTCTGAGGCGTGGAGAGCTTCTGCATCCCTCGGATCTTGTCGAGCAGCTCTGAGATGAAGTCCTACGGAGGGACAGGAGGGACAAAAAATAGGAGGCGCAGTGAGAAACAAACACATCCAGTGTATTGATGGAGGGTCCAAAGAACAGTGAAAATGGTTTTATTACCTCGGTAGGTTTAAAACAGTCAACCAGCAAATCCTGGAACACAAATAAAGATGTCATGACACTTCTGACTGGATCCAATCTTCTATCTTTCATTTGAAAGCGGTAATCTGTGCATCCACACTAACACCAAAAAGGTGCAAGTACACTGGGTGAGCGACTGCTGGTGTAAACAGGAAGCTGATATTCTCCCGTGGGGCTGTTAGAAAGAACTACTAACAAGACTCTACTATGATTAAAAAAAAATAAGCACAAGAATTTCTGTTAAGACCAAAGACTCAAAGTTTTCAAAATTTAACGAGGACAGCAGAGTTTTTAAACTTATGTAATGTGGGCAGTCGGAAATAAATAAAAATGTAAAATAGTAACATGGAAACAATGTAGCCTTTATTTCTGCACACATATGAGTAAATGTGTCCTACCTTGACCCTGGCTGCCCGTTCAACGTCGCTGGGCATATCCAGCAGCTCGTCCACGTCTATCTCCAGTTCTGGGATGGCCTCCTCCTGTAACCAGAGAATAGAGCACATTTAGAGAGAAAAAATGTTTCCACCTTTAAATGTTGGTAATTAAAGACATTTCCTGGGTAACAGAAAGTGGCGGCTCTCTGGGAGAAGCTCCTTCATGGAAAGAAATGCTCATCATCCCTTCTATTCTTGGGTTTTGTGTTTACGTTATGAGGTTGCCTGACAGTTCATGAGCCCTGGCGGGACACTGTGGCTGATAATTGTGCTTTTGTTGAACACTAGAGGGCAGTGTCCTGCCATCACACCACATGTGCTGCTGTGCCTGACAGAGAAAAGAGCAGGGACAAAGAGGAACAGGAAAGCCTCCTGTTATTTTAAGGATGACTTGAAAATGAGAGTCATTTCCATTGCAATATTTATTTGGCTAATTGAATAATTGGATGTAAATACAGAAAAGTGCTTTGGCTTCACTGGATGATTTACAATTCTACACATTTGGGTGGCGGTGGAAACATGGCAGCGCAAAGCAAGGCCCTAAAGGACATTCAAAAGGCTTAGTGAGGCAATAAAAACCACATAATTTTTATTTTACAGCTAATAAACACTTAAACTTGTACTTCTGGGAAGTAGATGCAATTTCTGCCTATACACCCTCCTTAATGCTCTGTCAAAATGTACAGATAAATGTAAGTTCCAAGTGAGTTTGTTATAACAAGGCCAGATGTTTCCTCTTGTTTTCAGTCTTTATGCTAAGTTAAACTATTAAGATGTTTAATAATCATTGACAATTTCTGTAATGATCAACATCAATTTTAACAGCAAGCAATATTTGTGGTTCAAAAAAAGATAAACCTACTTACACCTGAACACTGATTAAAAATGAAGATGTAATACTACAATAGCTCCACATTCACTGAATCACAACGGACCTACTGATCACATTAGATCAGTCACCATACAGGTGAAGTGAAATGTAGCCTTTAATTCGGCAATATTTGCGTCTCTGCGAACTGCTGACAGTCACACACTGTCGTCTTAAGTGAGAACACGCTGCTGTTCGTCTTCTGCTCTGCTGAATCACTGTGCATTTTTAGAGCTGCACAGAAAATAGAGTAAGCGCTGCAGTAAATGGAAAAAAAAAAAATACAAGCATGCATGCAGCGTTCATTCAGGCCAAAAACTGATTGACCGAAACTGAAACTGAATCCACTTGATCTGCCCTTCCTCTTATCATCACATCCTCTCTTTTCAGTCAATCAATTATTTTTTCTGATTTATCTGTGGTTCTATAAGAAGAGGTTTCATACAGTCTCCCTCGTGTTCTCCATTTCTCCATCTGCCCCACTCACACACAAGCGCACTGTGTTCTATCAAAGCAATTCACCACTGGCGACAACACACACACACACACACACACACTTGTACAAACACTCATTTACCCCTCTTTTGCAGCTCAACTGTTACCCTATATTCATGTCATTCTCTAGGAATCTCTCGCTCACTCTTGTCCTCCCCCTTGGTTAGAGTTGCCCACACCAGCTGTCTCTGCACCTGCCCAACTGCCCCCTACTCCATCACTCACACACACACACACACACACACACACAGAGAGGCACAACATGCTGTGAGAGCACATTTGTGTTTCATATTCTCCAAATGCTAGTCTTTATTTTGTAGCGACATCACTAACACACACACACATGGATTAAAGAATTATAAAATTATCATTTATCAAGTCTGAGTCTCTGTGCGTACCTGTTATTCCTCATGTTGTGGGAACCTAAATCTGTTTACACAGTCACATATTGACGACAGGAAGACGTGTTTTAAAATTAGTTTGTGGGTAGGGCTAGGTTAAGGTTAGGGTCAGGGTAAGAGCACTAATAATTATGGTTAAGGTTAGATCAAGTCTAAAAAATGAATGTAAGTCAATGCAATGTCATGGAAACCTGTGTGTGTGTGTGTGTCTCTGTGTGTAAGAGAGATACAAGGATTAATATACTGTATGTGTATATATATATATATATATATATATACACATACACACACACACACACACAAGTCCCAAGCTACGAGACACAAATATGAAAATACACTGAACACACATTTGTTAAAGCTGTCTTACTTACATACACACACAATGGTTTCCATGACTTCAGAGGTCATTGCATTGACTTACATTCATTTCTTGGAGACTTTCTCTACCCTTAACCATTACTACTAGTGCCCTAACCCTGACCCTAACCTCTGCCTAACTTTAAAAGCATGTCGTCACCTTAAGATTTAGTAATTTACATTATGAGGACTTGATTTTTGTCCCCATAAGGAAGTCAAGTCCCCATAATGTGATTCTGTAAACAGATTTAGGTCCCCACAACATAAGGAATACCAGGTACACACACACGTCATGCAACGATTGATGATCTGTAGAACATGTGGGCTTTATGTGCTTCAAAAGAAAGAAAGAAAGAATTGTCGAATGTGTCTACCGTCCTGCTTCTAAAAAGATTTGAGAGACAGCACGTTAGATCATTGAGGGGGAAGGGAACGCCACAAGGCAGGAAGGTAAGAGACTATGAAGCACTTTGAGAAGAGGGAGCAGCTGAGCGAAGCAGCCCCCTGAAGAGCGAGTGTGAGAGGAGGGAGTGAGCGCGGGATGTTGAAAAACACCGGAAGACAGGCTTCAGAGTGGAGACACAAAGAAAGCAGGGAATCACATGGGAGGATTTCCAAAACAAGGACTCACTCTAGACTGGAGTCTGGAGGGGGTTTTACTACTAAAAGATGAAGTTACTGGCTCACAGTGCGAGCGTGTAAACAGAGCAGTGTGGAACAACTGACAGTGGTCTCATCTGCAGGAAAAAAGACTTGCTTAAGTGGAAATGTTCCTGGCAGTCATTTTTAGAGGACATCTGCATACTATGTAAGACTATGTAAGACACAGAACAAAGCCATTACAAGCCTTCAGAAAAGACTTAATGATTCACACTCAACAGTAAAGGTGTACAACAGGGCTGATATCTGGGGCCTTTGTCACAAAGTGAGATCAGTGGGTTATCTAGCTAAATCTGGGCTGATGATGAAATTGAAATCATGGAAAACTGACGGGAATATTGATAAATTTGTCAATTTCATTTACGCAGTATTTGAAAAAGCCAATGAGACAAATGAGTGTCACACGCTAACAGTTAGTGTGAGGCTTTGCTTTGTATGTCACCATGCTATTCATCATGTAATATGTTATCTAGATTATTTAAAGCCACAGTCAATTTGGCCACTGGTGTAACAGCTTAGCGATACTACTACAGCAATGTAAATGTAAAACTAGATTTATTTTATCTGTTCTTTGAAACAAACTGCTGTGAAACAGACCACAGTTGACTATGAGTGCCACAGATAATGCAGCATCCACAAGTTATTATACTAATAGATGATTAGTTTTTTGCTGTTGTTGTTTTTCTACCTTGACACCGAATATTTTGGCACAAAACAAAACTCCTGAGTAACAAACATCAGAATCATGTGGGAAACAAACTGATACTGTAAATGAGCTTACAGGCTAACTGTACTGTGGTCTTTAAATTTAATGACACTCCTCCTGGCTAAGTCAGTAAATATGATTCAAACCGCCACCGCCACTTTGTCTATGTGGAGGCCGTCTGCAGAACACAGCAGAAGTAGATGTGACAGATTGAGCGTGTGCGTGTGTGCGTGTGTGTAGGCTTGGACAGATCAAATGGCAGATACAACTCCATCGCCGGGAAAAAACATATGCTAAACAAACACACAAGTAGGTCAGTGGCTGGGTATTACAACAGAAAGACCAATCATAGCTAATGTAAATATCTGTGGAAGAATCAGCTGATGATAAAAAAGGCAATAATGGAGTCAACATGGAGGTTTTCTTTGACGTATAGTCTAAGAATTCACATTTTAGGGATTAACAGGATTAACAGGATGACAGTTTTTAGTTTTGACCTGACTTAATTTTACAGTGGTTCAAGTGAACTGAGACTCCAACAGTGTGACTGCGAGTCACACAGCTGAGACCCAAACTACTAAAAGTTGAACTGTTTAAATGCAGATGTTACAGCACAAGAAGATGACATGTGCAAAAGCTAATGGGTGTAGAAGCACACAGTAATTCTGCTTCACATGAAGTCTAGAAAGTAGGCAGAAGTTGGCCACCAGGGGGTGACTATGTGCCCCCCCCCCCCCCCCCCCCGAACAGTTTGAACCCCCCCCAAACAGAACAGTTTGAATGGACCTCAATGGGAAATAAGCCTACATTTGACTTGAATAATAACATCATTATAACATTTTACTGATGAGTTCATGGTTTCAGGTCTTCTTCAATATAACATGATGTCCGTTTTATAAATTATGTTCCCACGTAAAGGAAAATAGATGATCATCATCATGATCAATGATGAGTAGAGACCAGTGTGATTGACCGCTGGTGAACCTTCAGGTTCATGGCAACAGTCAAAATGACAATCTTGACAATGGGGTTTGTATTGCAACTGGAAGACTACAGCTATTTTAGTATACAGTCTATGATACCAACATGATGACAGGGATGGAAATAAAACACCACATTAAATGGAGTAATGGGTAGAAGCCAATTTCATCACAGTGGGAAGCTTGTTTGTAAGTAGGTCACAGAGAACCTGCAAGGATTACACAGCATGGAATCCAGTGACAACACTCAACATCACAGCCTCCTATGATGGAGGCTGTGATAACCAGTGTAAACTAGTAAGAGAGAGAGGCAGTGTAGAAAGTATTTAAAATTAGGCTGGAACGTTTGAAACGTTGGGTTTCCTTCCACCTCAATCACAGTGTCACTAAAAATAGTCTTAGACTTCAACATGGCTGCCTGTTCTTGCTACAAAGACTCAAACAATGCTTTGGCTGCACACAGAGAAAAGGGAGCGGGAAGAAGGAAGTCGGAGACAAAGGGAAGTGATGGCTGCAGCAGACAGGAAGGAGGAAGAAGGAGGAAAAGAGGGCCACGTGGCAACTAACAATGTCCCCATTTCACTCCACTTTCCTTCTGCGTGTGTTTGTTTTGACTTGTGTGGCAAAGTGAAAATGTATCCATCCGTCAGAGGAGAACCAGCCCTTTGACTATATTTACTCCTCTTGACTTTGCACTTTGACACAGCAACAGAAAATGTTACAGACTGCGTGAGGGGATATGACCACAGGTGCTGCTCAGATGGTTTTGGTTTCTTACAGCTTGAGAAAACAAACAATATTTTTTTTCTTTTTCACACCAAAGAAGCATGGGTGCTCAAATCATGTTCACGCCAGCTGGTTATGAGTTCTGGAAGTCCAGTGTTTTAAACCAAAACAGCTGATTATCTGCCTTTTTGCACTGTAGGAAAACTGCATTGTGCTTTATTCATCACTGTCTTATAGAAAAAGCCCATAAGTGATGAATCAATCTTGTCAATTTACAATTTTTTCAATTTACATGAAACACAGCTCTTGAATTAGTTGAATTTGTGAAAAAAGCATTATTGGTGCAATAATAGATGAATGTGAGGCAGTGTAGAAATGAAGTGGCTCTGTGCCAGTGGGAAAAACATGGCAGACAGAATCTAATATCTTGATGAAATATTTGGATGATAACCAGTTCTGACAACAAAGGAGTAGTGTTCAATATAATCATGTTTAAACCTCCAGTGTGGGATCTTTGTCTTTCTTTCTCATGGCTACGTAGAATAATACACAATTAGCACCCATTAATATGGAAAACACATAACCCTTGTAATGAGTCATTCATTTATGTACCTACAAAACCATATTCTGATGAAAACTGTGTATTTGTCAAAAAAAAACAAAAAAAAACACCTGCATATCAATAAAATCTGAGCAAAAAAAAGTTGAGCAACACCACACAATGACCTAAAATGCAGCAAGTAAATACAGAAGCATTTTGTTAGTTAATTACAACATGTAGTTGTTGTACTGAATAATTGCAAGAAATTCCTGTGCATAGTTAAGGACACTGACTTATTTTAAAATACTTATGACTTATTCTAAAATAAAAGGCTTTAATACACCTTTTCTGCATCAAAATGAACACATGCTGTGTTGACAAATGAACAGCTGATTATGAGCCATCTTAACCTGATGAAGCCCATATGACTGATTAGGTAATGTGTCAATCACTACACATATCACACACAAAAATGATCCAGGCAGGAAAATAGTGGAAAAATACTGGGCTTGAACCTGTTTCCTGTCACGCTCCCCCTCTGTGTCTTCATCTTTATATCTCCTGTGATGCCCTTCCTCTCTGCCTGCATGCGCTGTCCCCGTATAAATCACCCTCCACTCGTCCATAACAGGTCAGTTCACAGCGTTTAGACCACCTTGCTGTGGGCATGATTCCACTCGTGACAAAATGTTGGAAATAATATTAAGAGTAGGAGAGGAACAGAGGGGTCAACAGCAGTGCAGAGATTAGGGATATAGTGTGTCAGTCATCGCCTGCTGATTTCCCTCCCCCTTACTCTACATCTCCCTCAAACTCACACACAATGACATTATAAGGACTTCACTGGTTTTACAACTTTACAACACGTTTGTAACTTGAGAAAATCCAGCTTCATAAAAAAGTATTCAATTTCTTAAGCTCTGAAGGGGTTAAAAACACCAGCTTGTGGTGCTACTTCCTGTCATGTGACATTAGGAGATAACGGGGAGCGGAGGGAGGGAGGAGACATCAACAAGAAGTGACACACTTGGGGTGTTTGTGTTTAAGAGTTAACAAAAAAAGCTTTAAGAGGACAGGGTCAACAGAGTCGTAGTGCTGGTGTGTCTACAGTATATCATTCTGTACAATTAATTTAAGTAGTGACTGGCTGCTGTAATAAAAACCTGGCCCCTCACATAAGCATGGACCATAAACTACAGCAATCAATAATCAATACACTTAGACAAGTCTGAAAGAACGCAGACAGAAACACTGCATGTGCATGTGTGAGACACTGCACCTTGTATTTGTGTGCATGTGGTTGATCTTCATCTCTGTTGCATGTCTACTCAACTGAATGAACTCCCTCACAGGAAGAATACGATGAAAACACAGAAGATGCTGCGATAGCTGTGATATTTCCTTGGTAAAGCTCCTCTTGGAAGAATTTTGCTTGATAACATAGCTGCTGAATGTTAAAAGCAGAACGTTAGTTTGAAATTTAAGACGACTGCAAACAGGTTGGAGCATGACTGAAAATATAAAGATGTGACAATGACCGGGTTCAATACAACATGGTCATTCAGCAGTTTGTTGTGATAAATGCTTCTCTGCTGCTGTATTAAATCAAAAGCTCCCTCATTCAGGTCTGATAGTATTGCCCCAAATGTTCTGCACTGCAGCTTTAAAGCTCTATTCTTTAAAGCTCTGACTTAGCACACTCTGTGGCCCTCTCAGCCTTCCTCTTATCTTACTACAGATACAATGTAAATGGCTGTGTCATGTAAAGTAAAAAGAAGCAGAGCTTCCACAGAGACCTGGCAGTGATGTGGGTAGACTGTTGTGTGGTGCAGCAGTGCTGTGTGGGCTGCTTCAGAATTATTATTGCAGGAGGAAGCCAAATCAAACAGGCTCCAAGTACAAAGCACCAATCTTCATATGGTGCCAGGAAACATTCATTACTATAATTAGAATGAAAGCACAATAGTTTTGGTTCTCACAGTGCAATGTGGTGACCGTAGCATAGGCACAGTAACGCTTTAATGGTTTGCACTATTATTTCAAGGAAAATTAATGCCTTTTCAAAGTAAAACTAGTCAGTATAACCCAGGTAAACCTGCAGAAAACACCATTCCCATTGCCATTTTAATCTGTGTTTTTTTTTCCAGTGCATGAACTGTGACGTCACAAACGTGCCAGAAACAAATACAATCGGAGGATGAAAAACCAACACCATTAAGCTCAGTGACACTGTTACTATCTTGTATCTTTATTTCTGGTCCTTTCTGAATTGACTGTTTACTTGATCCCAATACTCAATCCAAAACTGTCACAAGTAAGATTCAGCACAGACATTTATGGCAGCTACTCTAACAGCAGTGCTAATAAGAAATTGAAAGGGTGTTTGAATGTTGCACCGAAAATGAAACAACGATATGCATCCCTACCAAAAACAAAGCAGACAGAGAGGAAGAAATGCACGTTTATCCAGGTCAGGCATTCCCACTAAAGGAGCATTTCCAACTATACAGATCCGGCATGGCTCGACTCGGCTCGACTCTACTCGGTTTAATTTGCTTTTCCATTAGGGATTGTACTTGGTGCTTTTTTTAGTACCTGCTCTGACAAGGTTCCAGGCGAGCTGAGCAGATACTGAAATTTGACATGGGCCACTGATTGGTCAGTAAGTGACCTCAGAGGGGAAGTCATGAATGGGATGTTCGACACAAGAATTCAAACCAATCAATGCCGCACTACAGATCAGTTAAAGACTTAAAAATCCTCAAAGCATGCGCTAATCTCCAACTTTTAGCAAATACAATTTCTAAAATCTCAATATATAAGGAGTATGGTGTATTTGGTGACAGCACTGCCAAAATCCGGCCATTGTGAGTCAAATCACAAACCGCTTCACCATATTTTAGTTAGCTTTGTCCGTCACTAGTTTGTGTCACGTATAAAACAACCTTGTGGGTAGTTTTGTGCAGCCCTGCTGTGACGACCCCGCCTGTGTTGAGGAGGTCCTATAGTAATGGAAAATGATGTAGCGCCAAGGCGATCTAGAAATGTACAGTGGATAAGTGCCATAAGACTGCCATATGGTGAAATTGGACACCAATCCGAAAACAGCATGACCACACACACTATAGAGTTAAAACAATGAATGTGACAGATCCTTGACCCATCAAAGCTGCCCATAGTCATAGCTTCTGTGTGTACGGTCGGATGACTCGCACATCAGCTTGTTTGGCCTGACTCAACGGTTCAGTGCTTTCTGTGTGTTGACTGGACATGTCTGTGCGTCAGCCTCTCCACAGAGAAACAACCACCTCTGAGACTTGTCCTGGCAACGGTGCCATGCCCCCAGGGCTGTCTCATGTTTGCTAACTACTACATGAAGGCAACAGTTTGCTGCTGTCCACTTTCAATCTCTCTTCCAGTGGCTGCTCCATTCACCTGTCAAGCAGCCTGTTATGGAAAAGTTCTGCAACATATTGATAAGACACAAACAAACTTTGAATAAATGGTAACAGCTAAAGTAGCCAACTATTAATCAATTATTAATCAGTTTGAGTTTCATCCTCTTAAATGTGAATATTTGAACAAAGAAATCATTAAATCACACTGTCACATTTACATGGTTTAATGTTAGGTGGGTCCTAACAGTAAAAGAGACAAAAACAGTTTAGAATAACCCTAAACCCTAATCCCAAGATACAGTGAGTCTTCCGATGTTGTAAAAATATAACATTTTGATATAATCATTTTAGCAACATAGGTAGAAATAAATTCATGAAATATAATTTTGTATATCAGGCAAGCACAACTGAAAATTAATGGATTAATCCATTTGTTTCTGCAGATGCTCCACAGATCGTATCAATAAATGTGCGCTTTTATTTTTGTGAGCGTGCAGATGTCTTGGGTAGACTGGGAAAAAGTTGCCTGGGGCGGTTTTTTTATTTCAACAAATAGATTTTTCCTTCTTCTCCTTCGATCAATCGCTAAGTTTCATGGGAGAAAACAAACAATAATAGAAAGCACAGACACAGAGTAAGGGAAGCCCCATCATACAACAGAATACCATCATGAAACAAAGATATTGATTCAATATATTATGATGTATTGTGATACTGTGAGCCAAGCTATTGGCCATAAAAAAAAACTATCATTCCAACGCACTCATATTTATTTGCCTTTGGTGTCTATATAAAAGCTGTCCAGACTCTTGAGATTAAAAGCCAACATATGTGTAACCCAGTTGAATTTGATATTTATTTATTTTCAATTCATTTGTGGTTTGAATGGGTTGTTTAAATAAACTTTGACCTTAACCTGAACCCAAAAACTGAGTCTCTAACCCTTGTCTCTAACCCTTAAAAAGCCCACTGAATTTTATGGAGGACCAGCAAAAATGTCATCAGAATGAGGGTTTTGAGACAAAAATCCAACCTAATTAAAACACACACACAGACACACGTCTGTCCCGAAAGAAGATTATTGTTCTGATTAAAGTAAGGATGTAAATAAGTTAAAAATTATCATTATGTGACTCCTAGTGACATTCATTTGTTCTTTTGTCATGTCACTCACCCACTCACTAATTCCTTTGTTGAAGTGGTTTCAAGCACGAGTGCATCTTGATTCTGTAGTTTTCCACTTAAACATTTATTTCTTTCAGTTGTAATTCACAGGAACGCTCATGTGTGCACGTGCAGCTGCTTAGTTCATTCTGCCGTGATTTCAAAAGGCAAAGTTGGTGACATATTGCCTAATCTAACAAATTGCTGCTTTGGATCATTTCCATGTTGAATCCACCCCAGGATAAAAAAAAAACTGTCACGGCTAAAAACATAAGAAGAGACTAAATTGTCTCTGCTCATATTTTCCCCATATGATTGTTTTCTTTCAATTTTCTTTAATATTTATTTGTGATTAAAAAAACCATGTTAAGGTTTTGTAAAAAAAAAAATAAATAAAAAATAAAAGTGAAATATCTGGCAAATGCGTCACTATCCTCAGCAGCATGAACAACACGCTGAAGTTTACATATGAAAGCGAAGAAATAAATAAGTAAACAGCTTCTTTACTTTCACTGTCAAACTGACTGACCTATTTGGCCTTGTTTTATCTTTACTGAGCTATGGACATAGTTCTACTAACTGAGCAAGAACCTGTGTCAGTGCCAGCAAGACCATCCTTTTATGCTGCCCGTTTTTTCTTTTTGTGCAGCAGCAGGAGCAAAGAGTTTTGAGGTTTTTTTGAAATGAATTATAGATCAAAATGTTTGAAATGTTTTTTTTTTTGATTTTGATTTGTTTTCCTGCCTTTAATACTTTACTTTATTCTTTGCGACTTGCCACGAATGCTCGTGTCTCGGTTCTTCTTTCATTCTTTCACTATATACGGTCTATTAATTACGGAGCAGATTTTATAACTTAGTGAGTTCATAACTTTGTGTGTGCTACCTATTTAGGACCTTTTCTGGCATAATCACTAACCTTGTCAGGACCAGTTGTCCTCATGGAGACCAAAACCTGGTCGAAATAAGGCCGAACCTCATTTCTAAGAAACTGATGAAGTTTAAGGCTACGATTTAAATTGTGATTAAGTTAATGTTAGAGTTAAGCAATAACTGGCTATGTTTGAAGTAGAGATAACACTTTGTTTTATGGAACACAGTGTCCTGCGAAGATAGCTGTGCAATCCTGTGTTTGTTAGTGTGTGTGTCGCTGATGAATCAGCAACCCACAATCAGTCCTGTCAGACACATTGCCCAAATATAGTCAGTTGTTCCTTCCTCCTGGAAAACCACACATGCATCATTTATGTTTGATTAAATGTAATAATAAAACGGGTAGATTTTTTTTTGTTCATGACTCATTGCTGCTCTAGACTTATTTCATTTTTTGTGGATTCTGTTTACCAGCTGTTTGTCCATCCACCCACACATCTTTCATCCATCCCTTTTCTTCACTCTGCCAC
This sequence comes from Brachirus orientalis, assembly GCA_016785285.1. NCBI lineage: Eukaryota > Metazoa > Chordata > Actinopteri > Pleuronectiformes > Soleidae > Brachirus > Brachirus orientalis. The sequence continues at coordinate 1,185,110 of JAFBJR010000042.1, forward strand.
ATTAAACCGAGCGGTTTTCACGGCAGCACAAGAATCCTGCCACATGATGTCCCGCATGTCATGACACCATGAAAGCTCAAGTTAGGTCCGACACTGTGGTGACATCATGGAGGACAGATGAAGCCAACATAGCTGTCTGCCTGCCAGAGAGGGACATCAGGTCAGAAAGGTCTGTCCCTGTACTGTAACCCAACCTGACTGTAAATTTGTTACTATCTGCTGAAATCTACAACGGCTAAATAGTGCATTTCTGACAGATAATCCGGTGTCTGCTGGGACTAAAACACACTCCTAAATGTGGGTCTCTGTCACCTCACTCAGCCTGGGAGCAGTTAGCATCATTTACAAGCCACTTTTCCAATAACTACTGTCATCAAAGGTGATGAATGGCTTTGTTTCTTTCAGGAACTTTTAACCTGTTTGGTAAACTTTCATCATCATAAGCTCATTTCTCACATGAAACTGTTTAGCAACGACACCCTGGAGCAACATTTAGTAATAACACTGGCATATGTCGCAAACTCCCTTACTATTATGGTCTGCTGATTTTAAAAAAAGCCAACGCCAAAACAAAGAAAACAGCACTTTGTATTAGTCACTCTGAACCATGGATTACATTTGGGGGTGTATGAAAACAATTTTGATATTTTATGATGTCTTGAAGCACTGCATTGTTGTTATGGCTGCATTGATTAATAGTAATAATTGATATCTTTGAATCTTTTGAATTTAAACAAGTTCTCAGATGGTTTCAGCTTATTAGAAGTGAATATTTTGTTTTCTTTGCTTCATCTAGCAAAAGAAATCTTTAAGACTTTAAGAAGTTTGGGTTTGTGGACAAAGTAAGACACTTAACATTATGTTATTTTATTATTAGGCTCTCAGTCTGCATAGCTTTTTATCTTTAAAAGTAAAACCATGAGAGCATGAACTGTTGTGACAGATTGTGGAATGAAAGTATTGTGTGAAACTGAAACATAATACTGATGGGTTTACACTGTGGGAAGGTGTGAGAGGTATGTGTCCATACAGTATGTACTGTGCAGAGTGTCATGGCTGACACCAGACACAACAAAGACACTGAAGTGAACGACAACAGGAAGAACGCAATGAACACATGCACAAATGCTAGACATTACTGAGACATAATCCCATATTAACCTTTCTGCATATCATAAATCAAGTGATCTGAGTGACCTAGATGTTCATCTAGGCCTCGTAGGTTTTTAGACTTGGGAAAATCAAGACTGAGACAAGGTCAATCAAAGGTCAACTCAGGGAGGGAGAGAAAGAGATTGCTTCTATTTGTTGTATTACAAGAGTTGTCACTGTGTAAATACAGTGGATATCCATTCAAACTTGAATGGAGAAGTGAGATGGTCATTCAACTCCAAATGGCATTATCTGGGTTCGTTAGTCCGACTTTGGCAAATTGGATTTAGTACTAATTCATTCCTACCAACATGTTTATGTATATTTAAAAGTCATGTTTTAGTCCGACTAACACATTAATGGATTACACAGATTGTCCATGTTATCTGGTGTGAGGTGTCAGGATACAGAGCCTTGATTCCAAAAACTTGTATTTAAAACTATTTAAAGTCCGGCCTACTAAGGTTTAAGAATACAGATACTTTGTAGTGAAGTCAACGAAAACTGATGGTGTTTTGTTTGATGTACTGGTGGTAGGGCTGCAACTAACAATTATTTTACATAATTGATTAATCTGTCGATTACTTTCATGAGTAATTGTGTGGTCCATAAAATGTCGGAAAATGTTGAAAGTGTTAATCAGCGTTTCTCAAACCTGAAAAAAGTATGCTCTTAAATGTCTTGCTCTGTCCACAAATCAAAATGATTCAATTTTAATGATTTATTTGTTATATGGAGCAAAGAAACCAGAATTATCATTTAATGAATTCATGTAGAAATTGTTTTAGCCATAACTGCTGGTACAGAAAAAACTAAAACCTCATTTATGCTTAAAATAGTTCCTTAAAAACTGTCACATGTGCAAATGATGACCCATGAGAGTGTGTTTGTGTGAATCAACAGGTGTGTGCAGGGTGATTCTGGGGGGAAGTGACATGTTACTGTTGTTCATTTATTTCTATATACTCTATGTCTCAATCCTTACTCACAAACTCCCTGCGACAAAATGCAAAAACATTCCTCAGAATGACTCACATCCCACGCTCTTTACCTCCCTAACTCTCTCGTTCTTAATTCACACCATCTCTTGGTTTTCTTTGGCTTACTGCCGATCTTACTCACACACTGATCAAAAACAAACAAACTAAAAAAAACGCTCAGCCTCCCAAACGTACACCACTCTTGGATTTATTCACGCACAATCTCGAGCCTCACATGGTCAGTCAGAAGTTCAGACTACAGTACACGCTGACTCGCCCTCAATCAAACAGGAAGCAGACTGTGTGCTCACCATGTACAACCACATTTAACCTATTAACACTATGTGTTGCTGTGCATGTCTGTGTGCAAATGTGTATGTGTGTGTGTGTGTGTGTGTGTGGTGTGGAGGGGTGTTCACAAAGACACAGTGCGGTCTTTCACTCCCGCTGTGTAACAACCACTCTTTGTAGTCACCCTCTTACGTACCCAGAGTAAAACTGGGCAATACTGATTGGTATGCAGAGTTTTAAGTGTAAGGTTGAAGTGTGTTTTCCTCCATGTGTGTGTGTCTTATGACCATGTGAAGTGAGTAAAGAAACTTAATCCATCATCAGCACAGCTATGAAATGACAGCTGCTCCTGCAGTTAGGCTTCCCACTCACTCGGTTCAGTTCAGTCATGTGACTTACTTTAACAGTTTGCTGTTCATTTCGAGACAAAACCAGACAATAATGTTGAATGAATTTACAATCATTTACAATACATTCCAAAAATAATGAAAGGGACATTTAAATTTTGGTGTAAACATAAGCTATATGGATTTGATGTATACTTGTTTGGAAGTTTACCATGTTATAAGTTGTAACAAGAGTTGTGTTGTCAGTATTATGGCAATAAATATGTTTTAATGTTAACTTGACATATTTTATGAAAAGGAAATTTGAGCATGTATTCAGCTAATGTCATTTTCTCTTTGATTGTGGACTTTTCCCTGCAACAGGTCTTCAACTTCAGCTGTTTTTGCTACATAGGGTAAAATATGGGAAATATGACTACAGTGTATTCTTACATTTAACACAAGACAGCATTATACTCACTGCACTTGCATCAGATTACCATCAAACACTCAAATGGCTGCTTGATGGTAACATAACAAAATTAAAAAATATAATATCTCGTAGTGAACTTAAAATGTGATTTTTTTTTTTTGACTGAAATTGATTTAATTGGTCTTTAAATTTCTGACTACTAACACCAACTAATGTAGAGAAAGCTGCTAATCTGGCTGAACTAATGAGCTCTCTATTCATCTGCTTGGTGTGTGAGACATGTGACGACTGCACGATTGATAGTGTCTTGATGATGGGACTTCAAACACAGGAACAGGAACCGTCTTAACAACACCTCCATGTGAGAGAACATACATGCATTCATTTATTGAGTTCAGAGGTCACGGGCTGTTTTGGGTGCATGACTGAGAGCTGTATGGCAGTTAGAGTGGGGAAATTTTGAGACTCTGCCGTTATTTCCTCAGTGTAAGTAACATGCAACAACAGGGGACACATGCTACAAAAACACATTCTCCTTCTCTGACATCCCTGCCCACTCCAGCTACATTTTCCTTCTCCTCTTGCCATCCCTTTGAGTTTTTTCCCCCCTTCTCTTCCCCCGTTTGTTGCATTCCTGCTCACCAATCCTGCCTCTGTTCTCACTCATATTTCCATCCGTGTTTATGTGTGTGAGTGTGTGCACATGTGCATGTGTGTGTGTGTCCGTGTGGCCACGTAGGACCCTGGAGTTTGGGGATTGGTCCACCCACTTGCTCCACTGTTAACCGTGTAGCTACTGGTCAGCTCCAGTGAACAGCAAAAGGAGAGACGACATGTCTAGTGACAAATAAAATCCTATCAGCTTGGTGCGAAAATAAATCATAGCAGAGCTTTGGCCTTGAAGAGCATCACCCCCACTCTCCTTTTCCCTACAGTGAGCTCAGACTCATTCAGCACATACAAAGCCAGTAATGGAGTAGGGGCCATTACAACAACAGAGAAAGCACACAGGACTTTAAAGAAACATCCTTAAGGAAACACTCCCTGATTTTATTATTTGCCACCGAATACTCCCAAGTCCTTACATTAACAGCCACTTTAGTGTTTATATACTTAGATTAACATAGTTTATACTGAGGACTTAAGACAAACTGTGAAATGGAAAGCAATTGTGAGATTTGGAAGACTGTATTGAATCAGTTGTGAAACTTTTTTGACAGACATATCAGAGGAACATGAGTTGAAATTCTTAGTGTTACTAATATTTTCATTAGGCCTAAAATGGAGGAAATGGATTTCAATGCAATACATGTTGATATTGTTGTTAATCTTTTTGTTTCAATCAGTGTTCAGGTTTGTTTGGCTTAGCTTGCAGTACTACAAGTATATATGAAAATGCCTACTCCAAATTTTTCCAAGTAATCCCAGATGAACTGCAGCACCACCAGTATTTCTTACACAAAGCGCAAATGCCAAATTAAGATCCGTTTTAAGCCATGTAAGCCCCTGCTAATGTAATACCTTAATGGCTTTTATTATGATCTGGGTTAAGAACTATTTTTTGGAAATGCCACTATGGGCACACCCACTTCCTGGTTAACCAGCATAAACACTTAACAAGCCTTGTTGCCATAGAATCATATGAAGAATCGCAACCCCACTATTAACCATAGCAACTCTGCCTGATGGGCTGACTAATGGCTGGACTGCTTTTAGCACATTTGAAGGATTTACATGAAGTGTTTATATGAATGGGGAAAATAGCTTGTTATGAATTTCCTACAGAACAAACTCGCTGTGCTTTATTTACTACAATGGTTGAAATCACAAAACATCCACAAAATGAGGCTGAAAGATGGGTAATAATGCAGGGTGGCAAATGATGATGAATAATCACAACAGCTCAGAACAGAAAGAGAGACATGGGTAGAAAAATGGAGAGAGGAAGTAAGAGGCATGCTCCAAGCTGACTGACTAAAAAATTCCTCTCTGGTTACACTGTTTAGCAGCACGTGCTCCTGCCTAAGTGAGCCCAATGTGTCTCCATCAGTGAACTGACTGTAAATTAATCTCTTTGTTGTCTAACAGCCCAGGCAGCGAAGATCCCGACAATGAAAAGGGGGAACTACGGTGGACCAATGCCAAAAATAGGTACGATCATTAGAGCTGAGCCAGGAATATGTGGCCATAAGGTGGAAATAATTCACTGACTTCTCATATACACAAGTATGATCTGAAATGAATGCGATATGTTCATTATGAAACGTTATGAGTGTCAGGTCTCACTGTCTATGGACAGCAGATACAATCACCAAGTGTCCAGTGGTGAGGTAAGTTAAAAAGCACCATCAGTGCATTAAAGTGTGCATGACTGAAAGCCTATGGATTTAGGCTAATGAAATTACCCCATGGAAAAAAGAAATATCATATAGTCTTCCATCAATCACTGGGATCTAAAGGCACCGCAATCAATTAAAAATCTGATATTTTTGTCAAAGCCTATCTTTAATGTCTTCTGTGGTATCACACGTATTCACACTGGAACACAGTGCTGCAAAGCTTTTCTCCTGAATGCATTTACTTGCACATTTTTGTCTCTACACAGCTTTGATGCAGAGCAAACTAGTATTGGCACACAGTCAAAGCCCAGTCCTTCTAAAATCTTGCGCAGGCCATTCAATCACCTCTCCTGGCACGTGAGACTCTGGCATATCCATGCGTCTTTATTATTCACATCTCATGGGATAACCCCACTGAATTGCATAAAAACTTAAAATTACATTCTCTTACACAACATAATGAGAGTTGTAGTGTTCCCTAAGAGATTATCTGGCTTGGAATCATAATATATGGAAGCAGTTTAGTAGAGTTGTTAAAGGGTCATTACATCACTAACTTGTTTTTCTCTGCAGCTGAAAAACACATTTTCTAGGTAAAATAAATTGGTAACTGTAAGTGTGGTTGCCCTTCCAGTGACCTGTCATTACTCCACATTAGCCACCAAGAATTCTCCAAACCTGTTAAGTTGTTGTTTTCCCTCACACTAGGAATAGAATATGGGTCACTGCCAGCTCAGTGGAGCTGACATGAGCTTACCAACTACTGACGCGAGTAGCTTCACCACAACTGCTGCCAGATCAAATTATAGCTGCTGCTGTTGCTGCTGCACGGCTCCCCAACGTGTCACTGTGTGGTTGGACACTGTTAGGTTAGTTAGTAACCACATCTGGATGATGATGGGTATGCACATGTCAACACTGCATACCCAACTCAGACACATTTTTACTCAACCTGGTCAAGACTGTTTCATTTACGAATCATTCCTGCAATTGGATGACCAGTTTGTATCTTCAAGTGCAACCAATAACATAAATGGTTAGAATGGCATAATGTGTGCAAAATAATAACACAATAATATTGTGATAATTTCTAATTCTTCAATTTCCAATGAAATAGAATAAATGATTTCAAATTAGTCAATATTGTAGAAGAAACTTTCACTCTTTTTAAAGATGAAAACATTTCACAAATCTAAGGCAGAAAATAAAAAAATCAAAGGCATTATATGTGTCATATCCCAAAGCGCATTTGTGCAATGCATAAAACATTATATCCACTTATACTGAAGCTTTATAATTGAACTGTATGAAACCATTTCAAATATATAAAACAGGATCCTGCCTTTTAACAGCAGCTACACACTGATGACAGTTGTAAGAGGTGATTTCCAGTGCAGCATTAATATTGGATGAGATGAGTTTACAGGTGTGTTTTAAAAAGCAGCCTCAGCCAATCAGAACACAGAGCAGCGGCAGCCCGTCTCATGATTAGACTATAAAAGCTGCATATGCTACATTTAGCCTTCACCTGTGGGTGGAGCAGTGCAATCTAAATGTGACTTTAATACAATAGTTCCCCATTTTCCCCTATAATGTTTCTGCCTTCGTTACCTCATGTGCTCTCACACACACACACTACAGTATAAGGCTGTGGAAGAAGCGAGGCCAGGCCAAAAAGCAGCGACAAAAGGCCCGTGAATGTGTCTTTGTCAACACTTTGCAGGGGAAGTGAACACAAAGAGCTGCTAAACTGACTTCACCACGGAGCCCTATTACTTAACACCGCCGCCTGATCGATACGTTCGATCGGTTTTGGAGGCCGGTTATTGTTGCGGGGTCTTTACCTCACAGTCGTAAAGGTCCGTTAGCTGGTCGATAATCCACTCCTCCAGGTTCAGTCTCTTCCTCAGCTCCTTACGGTCGTATTTGACGGTAACGCGTCCCTGCTTCCGAACCGGTGTCTCCGGTTCCTCCGCCGGCGTCTGGAAATAGACCCGTGGTTGAGGGCTCGTCTCCGGGCTCGTTACAGCAGCCATGGTCGCTCGGTTTTTGGGGGGTAGAAGGGGAGGAGGAAAACCCGGAGGTGTGGAAGTGAAAGAAGGAGAATGAGGCGAGAAGACGCAATGACAGAAAAACTGGAAAAACACGAGTGTTGTTTGATATGTGAGTGTAAAAATCCACAGAGAAGAAGAAGCAGCAGCACCGCAGCCTGGACCTACTGCTTTGTTAGCCAGATGGTTCTCAGTCTCAGGGACATTGGCAGAATCTTCGTCCTCAAAACAAGCAGAACACAAAAGCGAGCGACAAGTAAGGGCGAAAGGAAAAGTGCAGCCGGCTTATTGTGCTATTTACAGCAGGTAAACTCCGCTTACATAAAAAGACAGCGGCGGCAGCAGAGTCAACAGCGACCTCAACTCTTCAGTCAGTACAAAGAGAAATCACTCTCTCTCTCTCTCCAACACACACACACTACAAGTGCGCGCGTGCTCCGACTGGACGCGAGCGATTTCAAGGGGGAAAAAGTGTGTGTTCTTTTTTCATCCCCACTTTACCCCCACCCCCCCGGTTTCCGTTTCCTTTCCACACATTTCTTCCCCCAACTCCCTGAACTTTTAACTCTCCCCAGAATGGACTACTTCCTACAAGCCCCAGATTAACATGACGTCATCAAAACCACTTCCAAAATACTTTAAAGGATAAGACTTTTTATTTGAAATTAAAATTAAATTGAAATTAAATTTACCACTAAGCATATAATCACTTCCAAATAATACTAATACTAATAATAATAATAAACGTTTGGGTTTTAAGTAAGCTTATGCATATGATGCCCTTTAGGCAAAGGCCTTGCTTTATGGAGGCAGCCATCTTGAGCCGTGTTTCCACCATGTTTCTGTACAGAACAGTATGGAACGGTAGAGTCCTGGGTCAGGCTTGCGATTCAAGTGAGAACAGTAGACTGCATGTGTTGGAGAAACACTGGTCACAAGGGAGTTATGTTTTTTGTCACCCAATCAGCTGACTTAGACGGGTAGCTCCACCCGGACCGTACCATACCATTTCCACCAAACCGTTTCCACTCAGTGGAAACACGGCTTCACACTGCCATGTTTCTAGAAGGAGTGAGCAAATATGATACTTAACATTGTTATTGGTTTGGTGATGGCCAAAATCACTGTTTACATATATAAAAATAGATAAATGAACCAAAAACTTCACTTCACATATGAAATATGCTGTAAAGAAAGATGTCCGCCACACTGTCTGTGACATTGGTGCGTTCCATTTACTTCTGAAATCAGAGGTTGGAACTGGGAGTGACGTCACCACCAAGTTGACCAAATTGTGCTCAAAAAGTCGGAATAAACTATGGACACATACTGTATGTATCTCCGGCTAACTATTGTTAGAAAGGAGTAACACAGACATTCAAAATAAAACAGGAAATGACTAAAACCAACAAACACAGGAGCAACTCGACATGACAGAGTTGACAGAGCAGCATCTTTCTTTGGACAACGCAACAACCACAAGAGCTATGCTCCATCCACAATCCAAAATCAGAACGACCGAGTTTTAGCTTTTTCAATTGGATAATTGTGTTGTTTCAAATTGTGATTTAGATTTTGAAAATGACTGATAGTTTTATAGATGTACAACACTGAAAAGGGGGTAAAAAAATGTAACTGACTGGGTCTAAGCCCCCCATAAGCCTCCATGTGGAACTGGGTCCACTTTAGTCCATTATTTATCAATATGTGCATTAACCTCTTAGCAGAGGCAAACCCTTATGCACTAATGATTGAGCAGGTCTGCAGTGCACTGTAAACACTTGGTATTTGAAAGCTCATTTGACTAGTTCACAATGGTAAAAATGTCCTCTCAGCTCTGTGTCAGATGTTTCCAGTGACAATTTCACACCTACATCTCACACTTTGGCAAAAGATAGGCTTTTTTTGCTTTAATCAAAACAAATGATTGTTGTATGTATTGTATTTAAAGATTACTCACTCTGCTCTACAGATTTACAGCAGGTTTAACACCTGAGCTTTTTAGTTGGGTCATTTTCATGCCCAAGACTATGGTAAGGTAAGGTAAAGTATTCCATTAACAGAAAAACCAGCCACATTTCTTCACAGGGAACCACCAGCTCCAGCCCCCAACACCCCCAGCCCAGGTAGGCTGGTTAATAACACAAAATTTTAATAATAATAGTGTTAGGAAGTGAAGAAGGAGGCAAAGACAAGGACAAGAAAATGAATTCTCTCCCTCTTGTGTCCGGCTGTGTGTGTCTGTGTGAGTCATTTTAATAGACAGCCATGGCAACAGCATGCAAGACAGAAAAACGTGAATTATTCAGTGAGCATGTCTGAAACTTCCAGTTGAGTAAGCACAGAAAGACTAACTTGAATGTTTACATACTGTACGCTTGCTTCAAATACAAAGCACTTCACCAAATGCATAGGTAAACCACAGTAGCTGTGTGGATAATCATCAGTGAAGCTGCTGGTCTTGTTTGGCCATTTGGGTGCTTTGACTTCATGTGGGACACAGACAGAGGAAGGTCAGAGTGGAATCATTGCCCGTGTTGCCCTTGCAGAGAATGTACAAGTATATGGTGTGTGTGTTTGTGTGTGTGAGAAAAGGTCTTGTCAGAGAATCTCAAACAGCCAGATCAGTGAACTCACTGGAATCTGTATGGAGAATAAAGACCAGACATTGTTGCTTGTATATTTGTGTGTGTGTGTGTCAGCATAGTGCAATAAGATCAGCTGTTACGATGAAGGTGACCTCAGATCTGACATGGACCTATAGTTTTCCATACACTGTATGCATACATGTACAACACACACACACACACATCCATGATGAAATTATTCTCCTCCATTACATTTCATGTCAGGGGTTTCACTTTAAAGATGACATCTCCACACACCTTTTTTTTTCTTTTGAGTTCTGAAAGATACAAAGAGTTCTCCGTGTTCTAACACTGTGAAATAAAAAAAGAAATAAAAAAAGAAGAAGAAGTTGGTCGGTTACAAAAACATGGTGTATGCTTGTCTAACCTGAGGCCTACATATTTAAAATAATCAAATGTTACCTAGTAAAAGTTAAGAGAAAGGTGTACATCTTCTCTTTGCCTGAACTATAGTTTGTCAATGTAGGAACTTAAAACCAGCTCAGTAAACACAATATACATCAGTATTTGTAATACATACTGTAACCTTAATGGTCAGGACCATTTTTATGCACAATAAGTATTTTTCTTTTTTGTGTACTTAGAATGTATTTTCCTGACAGGACTTTTACTGTTAATGTTACTTTAATACATCTCATTTTTTTCCAAAAAAAAAGCGATATGTGATTCCCTTCCACAAGGGGGAGCTGTGAAGCTGTCACCCCTGCTTAGTCCATTATTGATACAAATGCAACACTATAAATTGCATCAGTAATATTAATTATAGAGTTTTTGAGATTTTTGCACTTTTTGTGCACTTTCATTTTCAAAGTGAAGCATTAAGTGTGGTGGTTGAAAAATTACAAAATACAACAGCAGGCGTTGCATTTCCTGCAAACTATTAAATCAGTTTAATAGCCGTGGTTTTTAATACTTGGAGCAGCTGTGCAAATTTGCACTATTAAATCTTCCACTGTGCAGTAAAACCAAATAACTTACAGGCCCCTGGTGATCGGGGGCCCCAAGCAGCCACTTAGTTTGCTTATGCCTCGGACCGGCTCTGCATTAAAGGTTAGCTTTAACATTTAACATTTATCTTTATTTATTTATAAAGTGCCTTTTAAAATGAAGTACAAGGTGCGACACACAGCAGAAAGCAAACAGTAAAGAACAACAGAGAATTTTCAGTTAACATTATAACAAAATAATGAGGTTGTAGATTTCTCAAGTACACCGAGGAGACCAGCAGCTGTGTGGAGTTTAACCAGTGGCAGATGATGACAGAATCCAGGGCTGGTTTTAGGTTTAGTCCTCCTACATGGTTGCCTTGGACACCAACAGCTGGGGGGGAGCCAAAGAGATGGAAGAAACATTTCAATTGCTACCTTACTTCTTTAAAAAAAAAAAAAAGCCACAGTGTGCTTTAAGAAAAACCCCACAGCCCACAGGCAAGGTTTTGTTGTGGAAGGACAGTCATTAAAATGACCTCACTGTGCCCAAATGAAACACTGAAGAACTGGTTCTGAGAGTCCGGACAAAAGTGCAAAAATCGACAGTCACTGAGAGTAATGAAAAGAGCAGATTATGTTATATTACATACCTGAACATGATTAAAAAAGGATAATAATTTTCATTTTAATTCAATATAACACACAAATTTAACCTAGAGTGTGTGCTTATACACAGAGGGGAAACACCACCACGTTCTTGTGTTGCACAATCCAGCCTATCAAATTGTAGAGTCACAAAATCACCACTAGATGACAGCACAGGATTATAATGTAGCCATGTCCAGGCCGTTACAGTGTAAAACAGTAAAAAATCAATAAAGCGGACCTTTTTGGAGGCAGTTTTTCATCCCATTTATCCAAATAATCTGCGAGTGCTTCTTCTGCTTGAAACTGTAATCCGCATTGTGTCCACATGGCCACATGACAGCTCTCCTCCAGAGCAGAGACACTAATGCTGAGATGTCATGGACATGAGTCCACTCAGTGGATGAGTCCACTCTCCTGACGCTGATTTCAGGCCAGAGTCTCGGCAGCGTAATCTGACCAGGTCTTCATTGGTACCGTTGATTGAGTCAGGCCTTTTCCATTAAAGCTGGTGCTGGTGTGAGTGTGTGTGGAGGGAGGGCAGAGAATATGCCTGTGTGTCTGTGTACAATGTGTCTTTGTGAGGTCCTGGCTTTGCGTTTAGAAAAAGAGCTGGCTTTTACTCAAGAAAGAGAGGGAAAAAAAAGACAAGGAGCGAACTGATAGTTAGAGGAGAGATGGGTGGATGGAGGTCTTTTTTCCTTGGATCTCTCCCTTGCTTTTTTCCAACCTTAACCTCTCTTAGTAATCAGCACTGTCTGCTTTTAACACCTTTTCTTATCAGCAGGCCATAATCAGAAAGCCATCCTTTCTTTCTGAACATGCTCCTAATCCAAACCCTCACTCTTTCCACCTTACCAACACCCCTTCTTTTACTTTTCCTTTCTTGCTCAGTTACGTTACCCCTAACACGTGAATTTCCCTGTCTTCCACACAGTTAAGACTATACAGTAGTTGCTTTCCTGCTGCTGTGAACACAAAAGAGTGAGACTATTTGTGGTGCACAATATTTAAAGTCGGTCGTAAAAGATTAGCAGATAAAATATCTACGATCTTCACTGTCTTAGTGCAGCATTTTTTTTTATCACTTTTACTATAAGAGTGTTTTTCCGGTGTTTGGTCACAAGATTAATGGACATGAAAGTCTAAATCCACAACGGCGTCAAAGTGAATGTGAAATGTTACACATATTGTGTGGAATTATTGATTGCCTGTTGGTTGGTTTTGCTGAGAATTTGCTTATTCATCCTCTAGGAACCATGAATGTATGAAGAAAAAGCCATTAACAAAACTCCGCTGACACAAACAAGCATAAGAAAATCAGACTCTACTGTAAATGCAGCTGATTTATTTTGCAGGGCATGTAAAAGTTAAAACACACACACACACACAGTCTGGTTTCCATGACTTCAGAGGACATTGTATTGACTTACATTTATTACTCGAACCATAACCATAATTACTAGTGCCCTAACCCTGACCCTGACCCTAGACCTCAGCCTAGCTTTAAAAAAATGCCTTCACTTTAAAATGTAGTAATGTTCGCTATGGAAGCTTAATTTTTGTCCCCATAAGGAAGACAAGTCCTCATAATGTGAGTGTATAAACAGATTTAGGTCCCCACAACATAAGGAATACACACACACACACACACACACACACACACACACACACAAAGCATTCGTACAATGCTTTTTTTCTTTCACAGTGATGTTTCACACATCACAACTCAATTCACAATATAAATCATAAATATTTTTAGTAGTAGGCAGTTTTTGATGTGCAAAACCTGATATTCATTTGTACACTAGTAGTGAGAAAGTTCAGTTTCTTGGACAAAGTGCTTTGCTGTAAAAATACATGCAATAATTGGCTATATAAGTAAAAAAATACTGTGAATGTACAAATATTTAGCATTTTGAATGGATAAACCAGCCGTTCCCAAGAGATATATTTCACAAATGAATCACAACTCCATTGAATGCATGTGATATGAAAAACCCAGAATACAAAATGCACCTCAATCCTTACTAAACAGTTTGGAAACAATCTGCAGGTTTATTTGGTGACCCCCTACAAAATCTCCTGGGTTCTGACCCAGTCCCTGCAGGGAATGACTAATAACTGCTGCCTGTGAGTGACCTGTGAGGAAACAGAAGAACCTTCTGAGCTGCATTTACTGCTGTTTCAGAATAAACTGAGATTTGCATCCCGTGGGAGAGGGAACACCTGTTGGATCGGGACAGGATGGGGGAAAACAGAGAGGATGAAGAGGGTTTGTAAATGTAGCAGAGAGGAAAAAGGGAGAGGTGTAAAGAAAGAATGTATTCATACAGAGAGGGGTGAGGTGAAGTGAGGGGAGGGGAGGGCAGCGACAGACTATTGACACCACAGGTGCTTGTACTTCAAATGCAGCATTGTTCAGCTAAGGATAAGTGCATTTGTGTGCATAAAAGACGAGGGTTGGCGTGCGTGTCTTATTACTGTATGCGCCTGAGAAACATAATATCTCAGCTTCATGCGTGTGTGCCAACACTGCTGAGAGAATGCAAATGCATGAGTCCATCTTCCTTTTTGTTTGTCGTCATCTGAGAGGTTGCGTTTGTGTGTCTGTGCGTGCGACGATTCAGTAGATTAACCAGTGAGTCTGAGTCCTGGACTCAGTTACTGCTTAGCTCCACACACAGAGAGGTTATTTTTAGGGATGACAATACCACCTTCTGTCCAGTTTCAGATCGATAATGAGTATTGTATCAGCTCATCCCTAATTATTTCTTCTGACTTCTGCTTTCCGGATCATCTCTTCTGCTCTGTGGTTCTGGTCAGGGAAAAACACACCAACACTAAGTCACTCCATCACTCAGTCAGTCAGCAGGCTGCAGCATAGCAGACATTCCTGCTGGGTGTAGTGAGGGAGTTGGAGATGCCAAAAAAAATCTGTTGCTCCATAGTGTTTTTTTTTTTTATGAGAAGCCCAACTTGCAATGTTGCTTGGCAGCAGGATTTGAAAGGATTGGGCTGTGCTTGGACTGTGCAGCCTCCTTTGCTCTCACGCTTCTTAAGACATGATACATGTTTCCACTGACACAGAGGAAAGTTACCTAATGACCTGACCTGAGATCCTGGAAACCATTTCCTGTTCCAGATTTAATATCATCACTCATAAAACATGTCTCTAATGGCACAATCTGACTGTCTGAGAACTATGAACACTTGCTTCATGTTGCTTTAAATGAACTTATAGTTGATTACTGGCTTCCAATAACTGTGATAACTGCTTTCATATTTAATAACATTACTGACTGCAAGAGTAATCCGTCACTGTCAGCACTGAGGGAAGCAGTTAAAGGCAGGATTAATTCAAAGAATCAATAGTGTCATTAGATAACGCTGACAGTAAGAAATGACTCGACCAGTGACATTAAGCATGGTGCTTTGGTTCAGAGGTTTTGAACTTTTATTGCGGAGCAAAAAAAACAAGATCAATGACTCTTTTATTTCTGCAGTTAAATATAAAGATAAGTAAGAATGGAAAATGTGCCAGTCAATATTAGCCTATTAACTCCTATATTATGACTTTAATCAGCCTGGTTCCCTTTGATTAACCTGCAGTCGCCGATGGTTTGCCAGCAGCACAATAGCCTACTATGGCAGATTTATGACTGCTCCAAAAAAAAGTCCTGCTCAACACACAGTCCCTTGTGTGTGTGTTGAATATTAAGTTAATTGAATAATAACGTAATTGGTGAGCATGTTTGTCCTTGCAAAATAAAGGTTAAATAAAGAAAGATAATATGGAAACAGGTGTCATTCTCTATAAAGTCTCGTGGATGTTTGAACTTTTGTGATGTCATCATACGTTGCACACAGAGATTATGGAAAAAACATGTTTTACTAATGGGTATTTGCCAGAAACGGAGGAGGACAAGTATGATCTATGTTCGGCGCTTGACTCCATGCTGAGGAGCAAACGTCAGGATGTCTAGACACCAGACAGGATCATGTCACCAGAGCCATTGGTCTTGAACTCCTTCCAGCTCTGATCTGCAAAAAAGATATCCACCGTCCCTTACCATTTTCCATCAGATTCACACTAAAAACACTCACAGAAACGTTGTCTTTGTGTTTTCGTGTTGTTCCCTTGGTCATGATAACGTGTTTGTTTGGGCTTTTATTCTTCATTCTGCAGAAATGTCTCACTGTAGTCTCTACTGTATGTGCTGCCGAAGAGGGACCCGCTGCTGAACGTGCTTGAATGGATCCAAGCCTCTTTGACTGTTACATTTTAAATATAATAGTAATAAAATGAAAAGCAAGAAAGGTTGCATTCATTCTTTTGATTTGAAAGGCATGTAAGTGCAATATTACATCGCACCGAGCGACATTTTAAGTGGCCTAAGACAGTTTTGCAGCATTTAGAGAGACATTTAGCAAATATGACTTGAAATTCTCAGCAGCATCATACACTGTGTGTCTGGTTATTCATGCAGAATGTAAAATTTGAGGTGGCTGTCAGAATTAAAACACACCCCCTCTCTTATTTGTCATCCCCCCTCTTTCTTTCTTTCTCACCCTGAGCTCTTCTCTTTTTCTTCCCCTCACAGAAAACATGTAGGGAGGAGACGAAAGAGAGAGAGAGAGAGAGAGAGAGAGAGAGAGGAAGCAGCAGCAGCGAAAGTTGGTGGAGGAGTGAGAGGGCGAGGGGTGAGTTGAAGGAGAGGAGAAGTGTCGAGGAGATGGAAGGACTGAAGGAAAGGATCGCCCGAGTGCGCGATTCAAGGATTCTACGCAAGTAAACAAATCCATGAATCCATAATAACAGGAGAATTATATGCGCGCCACCGCGGTGACTGCGTGGACGCGGACAAGATAGCGTTGGTGCGCGCCACAGCAGCCAGATCCTGTCTTCCTCCGTGACTCCACTCATGTTCTTCAAACTCTCCGCAGAGCTCTCCGAACTTTGCTAAAGTCACTGTCTGAAAGGACTTCCGCCTCGCCTCGTCTCCCCGGAAAAGAAGCAGCAGCTCCGGGGTGGAAGTGGGGGGAAAGGAAGCGCGGGGTTTTTTTTTTTTTTTTGGTTCCCTCCGAGGAGTGCAGCTCACCGCAGCCGGGGTTTAGGCGTTGGCACCCGGGCAGGCAGTCCCTCGCCATGGCCGGGGCCAAGCCGGGAGTCCACGCGCTGCAGCTCAAACCTGTGTGCGTCCACGAAGCTCTGAAGAAGGGGGGGAAGTTCATCAAGTGGGACGAGGTGAGAAAGACCGTGTTTGACACTTTCCCCTGCAGTCTGCTCTGTAACAGAGCGTCGGTGAAACAATGAATCAGAGTTGTGTCATTAACAGTCACTTTGCTGCGGGGAGACTTTGAAGAGTTCTTTAAGAGACGACACGAGACGTAACAACCTGTTTTTGACAGTGGGCCCACCGTGTGTGTGTGTGTGTGTGTGTGTGTGTGTGTGTGTGTGTGTGTGTGTGTGGACACGGATAATGAGCATGTGCAGGTGTGTTAAATCCACAGCAGCCACTACACTTTTGTCCCCATCTTTATTTGGCAGCAGGGCTTGAATGCTTGTGTTGTGTTGTTGTGCTGAATTCTTGTTGAGCCGGTTTTCTCCCAGGCTCAGGTGTAGTTGAGCTTCTCCACCTCCCTTTTCTCTCCACTCTCTTTCTTTCTTTCTTTCTTTCTTTCTTTCTTTCTTTCTTTCTTTCTTTCTCTTGTCCTGCATCTGTGCCTTTATTCCCCCAGAGGACCAGAGGAGAAAACACCTGTGACCCGTCAGACTTGAAACCAGGAAAAGTTGCCTCTTGTTTGGTTGTTGCACCTCATGCTGCTCATCAAGCACAATTATTGTCACCATGTATTTTTTTTTCTCCCTTCCACATATTTTATCTTAACTGTAGCACCTCACCATAATAAGAGAGTCCTCAGAGGAGGTGGGTGTCCATGTGTCTCAACGGTCATCAATGATTAACTTAAGTCACTGAAAACTGAAAAAAACTGAAAAAAGCCTGTGTTTTCCACCCGGAGAAAGCCCTGTCTTTGATTTATGTCAGGTGTTTGTGTGTGTCTTGTCTTGGACTGGTACCAGTATCACAAACTAGAGTACGTATAGAAAAATACATGTAGTTTTCTAGTTTTGGAAAGTGAAGCCAAGGAGGTTTGATGGAAACCATGGGGCAACTCCAGTGGTTGTTTTGAGTGGAAGTCTATTGGAAAATGACTTGGTTTATAACATCAGTAAACCTTTTCCTGATGAGTTAATGGTTTCTCTGGCTAATTTCAGCTCTTCTTTGTTAACACCTGATGCCAGTTTTGTAAATGAGAGAGGAAAATAGACAATAAACACAGCACATGAGTGGCTATATATATACTGATATATATACTGATACCACTATCTGTCCGATACAGTAGTTTTTACATTTTTTTACAACTGGCACTGACACATTTACCACCTATTCATACATACATTTCTAAAAAAAAGTAACATTCCAACCGGAGAACACATATTTGTGACTGACCTTGACCATTATAAAACACGACTTTAGTCATTTATTGCATAATACAATCTCTTTCATTTGATAAAAGGAGTGAAATAATCATTTTGAGTATTTATTTATGTATACATATTAGGGCTGCTTCTAATGTGTGTGTGTGTGTGTGTGAGATTATTTTCTCACTTAATAGTACTTGTTTAGACTAAAAAATGTCAAACTGTTCAAATCATTGTTTCTCAAACCTGAAAATGATGATGTTCTCAAATGCCTTGTTTTGTCCACGAACCAAAATTATGAGTTGGTTTGTCTGGAATCTGAAAATGTGTTTAAATTATTTGAACATCTCTCAAAGTGAATAATTGAATATCAAAATCGGTAATACACGAAAATGTGAAAATGGACGTCGAAAGTACTTAAATTTGACTTTGGAAAAGCTCCATGAGCCCACATTTTCACCATCTGTCCTTACTAAGCATTTGTATCAGATTCATGTCTTCTTCCCTGATATCTGAGCCTTTGATTTTGAACAGTATTGGACCGATACCTTTACTGGTGTACTGTTGCACCGACTCGTTCCCCGTGGATTGTCCACATTTTGCAGAGACGGGTGTTGTTATCATGTGTGTGCAGATATGTGGTCAGGTGTGGTGTAGACACTTGCATGCACTGTTTGTACTGTATGCAGGCTGCTGCCAAAGGCCATTAAAATGACCAACATAAGTAAGCAACTTCTCTGCGACAGAGCCTCACACTCTGGAACCGTGATGTGTGTGTATGTGTGTGTTTGTGTGGCCTCCAAAGAAGGATCTTGTCACGCAAACAATGAATGCAATGTCCTCTTGATTCCCTGTCCTCTTTCTCCCTGTCTCTTCTTTGTTACTTTACACACACTAACCCTGTCTGTCTTCTTCCCTCTCTCACCCTCTCAAAGGGATTTCCCAGGAAATGGTTATGTGGCAGATTAAGTGTGTGAACACTTGAAAACATGTGCATGCTTTCTCCCAGTCTGTCTCTCATCCCTTCTTCCCTTTTTATTTGCCATTTCTCTCTATCAGCAAATAGTCTTTCTTTGGAGAATTGCAGTGGGGGAGGAGGAACATTGGTGTATCTTTCCCAAAGCAGTGTTTTTTTAATTCTGTCTCATTCTTTCCAAAGACATTAACTCTAATCATAAAAAGAGGTTGAGATAATACAGAATTGATCTTAAGGGAGTTAGTTGAGTAAAACATGAGGATTCAGTAAAGTTACTGGATTTTACATCATTATAAATTGTAAGAAGTGATGCCTCTACTTTCCTTGAACTGAAGATACAGTGTATGGTATATCTTATTTCCCTCAATGCAATGGAAGGTAGGAAACAAAGTTTTTATCTTCTAATTTTAGATATAATTACACTCCAAATTCTTTACATTACTGATAAACCACTGTTAAGTTATCAAGTCACTAATTACTTTATTAAATCTACCGTTTTTGTAGCTCATTATTAATTTATGATTTGTCAAGATAAATCCAAACTTCTTTTTCTGCTTTCTGTTTTAGAAATTTACGATTTACTGTATCTGCTTTCCTGAATCTCATTAAAAACCTGAACAGTTATGGGTGGACTTGGTCACCGTACACAGAGAAAAATCATCTAAACTGACAGGTCATGCAAGGAAAATCTGACGGTCGAGTTCCATTTCGCTTCCTCAGAGTAAAGTTGCATGACGGCTCACGTTGTTATTGTCTTCAGAAACACCTGTGCTTTTCCTGTTAGAACCTGTGAAACTGTCGGCCGTGAAAAAGGGCCATTCCTCATTAATCCCCTACTGTCCCCTGAATAACGCCTCTACTTGTCCTCACCACGTCAGAAACTCAACTGCATATTTTCCTGTTGGGTCCCACGAAGCACTCAAGTGGATTTCCTGCCAAATCCATAACGTAAATCAGTCTCATCCGCCCATTTCTCTTTCCCATTTTTCTTGAAGCTAAATTGAAGTAGGTCTGTTCGTGCTTGGGTTCAAACTCTTATACCATCAAGTTAAAATTAACACAACTTTTTATGTAACATATTAATAAGGTAATGATTTATTAATTTATTTTAGTGAAACTTTGAGAACTGACTCTGCTGTTTGGGAAGTAAATACAATTTAGCTTAAAATACAATTTTAAGCTAAATAAAATATAATTAATACAATTTTAGGCTTGGAGGACTCCTACACTCACCTCTCCCCTTTTGCAAGTGCATCATGGAACTACGGTGGCCTTAGCATGCCAGAAATGATGGCTGGTGTTTCCATTTAGCCTGCTGTAGAAACGTGATGGTAACCTTCTTAAAGTAATGTCCTTGCCTAAAGTACATATAAAAGGCTTATCCTAAAGTTTTTACATGTAATGTGAAAACCCAAGCCTTTTTTTTTTAATTTCAATTTAAAGCTATTATACTTGCACGCGAACATACTTAAGGGTAGTGCATTCAGTTTAATGTACACACCAGTCCTTTACGACGTGTTGAATACCATGATAAAGTGACTAGTAAACAAAGTTTATGCTCAGAAAGGAGTAGTTTTAGTTTAGTGACTGCAGCGCTCTATAGGGAAATTTGACCAGTGGGCTGTCGTCCAAGCTACTTGGCCTGTTCCTTTAAGGACTTGGCGAAGTAAGAATAGAATTAGGACACACACACGCAAAGCAGAAAGTGCCTAAGGGCAGTGCAGTTTGTTTACATGAAATCCCCCCTTCTTCCCCATCACTGTGTTGCTTTTCTATATGGCTTTATTTCTATATTTATCTCCTCATCTCCTTTTATTTTCCCTGCGTTCTTTCATATGCCATGTTTTTCCCCCTCCTCGATTCATTCACCTCTCCTGCAGACCGTTCTCTTCTCTCTCATCTCTTCCCTGTCTTATCTTTTAGTCTCACAACTAAACCTCTGTTTCTTAATGGCCTGGGGAATTCTACTGTAGGCCCATCAAATCACACACACACACACTGACACTGACTCATGCAAGGGGGTAGCAGGAGGAAGAGGAGGAGGAGGAGGAGGAAGAATGCATTCCAAATTGACCTTTTTTCTTCGCTTTGGCTTGTGTACACATGTGCGCGCACATGCGTGTGTGTGTGTGTGTGTGTGTGTGTGGTTGTTCTGGGTGTGTATTTCACGTTGAATGACTTCCTGTTCAAGCTTGCTGCGAGGTTCCAGAGCCAAACCATTCCCCCCCCCCTCTCCCTCTGTCCTCCCCTCAGCCATCGCTGCTGCTCCGCCCTCTGCGGCCGGGCTGCAATTCAATTTAGTTGAATTCCAAGTGGAATTTAGTTAAAATTCCTCCTCTTAAACAAGCAATTAAACAAACACAGACAGACGGTTTGTCTACAGAGCAGCCTGGCCCTTTGTACACAGAACTCATATACATAAATAATCATCTTAACACATAACATTAACATTGACCTATTCTGCCAGTATTTGTAAGTTTCATTCAGCTGGATTATATTATCATACCGTGGGGTCCAAAAGCCTGAGACCACCTTTCCATGAAACTGAATTGGGAAAGTTATATCAAACCCACTGTGTTTGTAAACCTTTTATTTAAATCCACTTGCGGCAAACTCCTCTTCTGCATTGTGTGCTCAAACCAAGCATTGTACACGAACCTTCCTCTAAAACAAAAGATTACTTCTACACGTTGTCCTTGCCCAGAACCAAATGAGAAAAGTCTTTTCTTCCACATTTTAGCCTTGATTTGTTTATTTATATTAGCGTTGCAGAATTACAAGGAAACCGTGGCTTTTAAACAAAGTTGCCTAGGATGACAAGATGTTCATTAATTAGACAGAGGGATGGGAACGTAACATGTTTTGGAGATTAGAGGGTTTTGGCTCCACTTCATATCCCCGTAACTCGAGCAAAACACACGTCGGACCATAAAATGTTGCACTTCACGGCTGTTTCCTGTATCTGAGGGAATTATTTGTTAGACCTTATAAATGGCACAGCAGTTCACCAAAGCAGCTAAAGACATTAAAGTTATTTGAATGCGGGTGTTTATCATTGTTGTGTTGTTAGGCTGACAGGAGATGCTTGTTTGAAGCAGCTTTTCTCTGGCTACTGTTTTCATCACCTGCATTGAATCTGTAGATGAACACACAGCACTTTCATGTGTTAGCTGACAGCTGGGAGTTCCCACACTGGACTTTATCCCTCTTTGCTTGCTCTTAAGGAAATTTTTATTAGAGGGAGATAAACATTGACACTGCTGCCTGCAGGCTGTTGCATATTTCAGCTAAAAAGTTGTAGGTGCCTGTATGATGATGGGGGGGAAAACATTTTTACGGTAAAAGATTTTCACAAAAACTGTCCCGCTGAATACATGTCGTTTGCGTTGCTGCTGCGTGATGTGACGTGTTCACGCTGGCTGCGTGCATCTCCCCACACCACCTATGTGTGACTTTAAAACATTTTTTTTGTTTACTTATTTTTGGGACATAGGACGAGTTTCAGCTTTATAATATTGTATCAATTATCACATTTGGTCCACAAACATTTTCATGTGACGGTATTACACAATCATTACCAAGCTGTTGTTACTATTACTATAATGTGCTTTATAAATAAAGTTAGAATAACCATCTAAGAATCCATTAAAAAACAAGGAAATGCATTTAGAGGATAAATGAGAACACAAATATGGGCATATATTTCACATTTATCCTCCTTTTATATATTCTTCCTGTACTTTCCCTCCTGCAGGACAGGACTTACTGAGCAGTTTCTTTTTTTGTCGTCGTGTGTTTTTCCTATTTGGCTTTGGGTTGTTTCTCATGATGCCGCAACATGGTAGCAGCCATGAATGATCATTGTGTTTCTTTCCTTACACAAGTTTGAAAGATATTTTCAGAACATCTGAAGGCCTCACGTGTTCATCTGTTTGCATTTACTGTTCTCGCAACACCAGCTCTGTTTGATATATGAGAGAGGTTTTTATAACGGCTTGGAAAATACTTTGCACCTGAAACATGACAGCCCATTTTTCAAAATGAAAATGTTTCTCCTCCTTTGTTAAAGGAAAGCTTTGTGAGTGCGACCCTAGAGAAAAGCTCTATTGTCTCTACTTTCACACTAATAAAGTGCACATATTAGTTAGATGCATAGATTCAAAGTCCACTAACTGGAAAGATGTTCAGGAGAGTGAGAGCAGAGAGGAAGAGGAGGAGGAAGCGCGGGCTTGTGTGAAGTTGTGACGCTGAGCTGAGAAACACTGCTGACATCTTGACAGAGTGGTGAGAAGCGAGTGGATGGAGGGAGATGCAGAGTGAGGAGAGAGGTGGAAGGTCAACCACAGCCACATGTGAAGTATGGGACTGACATCTGGATTGCTCCATCTCTTCTCCTCCTCTTTGGCTCTGTTCATACACTTCATTGTGACCTCATTGTTTCTCTATAACTTAATGTGATGCTTTGTCATCTCTTAACCACTTTCTCTTCCTCGTTGTGTTTGTCTCTGTCTGTGTCCTTTTAATTTGTTTTGCTTTCTTTGACTTTTGCCTCCTCTGTGTCCACTTCAGTCTCTGGGTTGCTCTGAGCTGCTCTCTGTGCTTTGTCCTGTAGATGAAAACATTATGTAACCTTTTTGTTTTTAGAAAATACACTTGCAGATTTTGAAAGAATACTGTCGGTAGTTGTGTTCTCTGTTGGAGCAGTTATAAGGAGGCCTGAACAATGTATCTTTTTCAAATCAGAATTGCAGTTTGAATTAATGTGATGTGCAAATAACAAATGCTGCGATTTAGTTCTTCAGTTTTTATTGTTCTTTCTATATATTGATGCTACCCATTGTGGTAAATGCTCCTGTGACTTTTTTAATCTACAACACGGTGAATAAGGCTGCAAGAAAATATCAATATTCTAAAATATTGATAAATTTGTGTTGTATTTAAGCCTTGGACCATTTAGAATTGAAACAGATCACCTTACTGATTGTATCCACAATTTATTGTGACATCGTATCATCAGATTTTTGTCAATGCACAGCCGTAACAGTTAATATTGTACTGAAGCTTGACTTAAGTAAAGGAATGCGCTTCTTTTTGACCAACAACAGTTAGTTTTACCACACTTTCCAGGTATTATTAAAAGGTAATTCAAAATTCAAAGCCGTCAATTTTCTCTCAGGGTTGACGGTTTATGAACAGTGAACATAAAGTGCTTTGCTGTTTTATATTGCATGGCTTTTTTTCTCCCTCTCTGGCCTCAGCCCTCACTCTCTCTTCACTTCACTCTCAGTCCAAAGGTCACCCGGCGTCATCAACTTTTACCATGTTGCCAAAGCAGCAGTTCAAACACACTGACACTGAGCGTTGGTTGGCCCTCTCTCTCTCACACCACTCCTTTTAAGCTGTCCACACACACACACACACGAAATCGAGCAAAGGTGCACTTGAATCAGCCACTTTTATCAGTTTCTCACTAATGGCTCTCTCTCTCTCTCTTGAACACACATTCATTTGTGGTGAGGACAGTACAAAGTTTGTCTGCTGCATCTTTATGCTCTTAATCGATTGTGATATTTTCAAGAAAAGTCATTAAGTGGTGGCTGCCCGACCTCAGCCTCAGATGGTGGTCCATTTAGTTTGTGTGTGTGTTTAGAACCTTTTCTGTTCATAAACACTGACCTTGTCAGGACCAGTAGTCCTCATAGAGATCAAAAGCCGGTCCTAATGAGGCGTAATTTGAATTGTGGTTCGGTTATAGTTGGGGTTAGGCATTATCTGGTTAGAGTTAAGTTTAGGGATAACTTTGTTTACGCTGTCCAAATGAATGGAAGTCAATGGGTAGTCTGTAAAACGATAGCCGTGTGCGCGGTGACACAGGTAATGAGGGTCAGGGCATCTGGAGGGGGTATGAAGAAAGAGACGTGATCGTCAATAAATGAAGGAGCGAGAAATTGGAGGGAAAGAGGATGATGGACATGAAAGACTGAAAGGAGAGGAGGAAGTCAGACTTCAGAAGGTCTCTACATATGGGGGAGTTAATTAGTGAGTGGGCTCAGCTCCAATTATAGACCTACCACCCACTCTCACACAGAAAGCACACAGTAGGGTGCATGTTTACGGTAAATAAAAGTTCTGGATATGTGCTAATGATTTCCTGTGCAGGTGTCTAACTAACGTTTTATACTAAACTGCAACTGCAAACTGAAATTACCTTCTGTTCTTAGAAAGGCATTCCAGCGTAAGAAGCTACAGTGACCTTGAAACTCTTAAAGGTCCGTTCACCATCTTCGAACGCATATTTGGCAAATTTACTGTGACAGAATTAAGGTGCTGGAACCACCTGCTTTTCTGTTGCAGTTGTGTTTGGGTTAAATTAGAGCTGGCATGATATGTTTTGGTCATGACTAGACTGTGTCACAATATGTGGTTGCTGATTGGCTTCTGCGTTGTGATTCTGCAAGCTTTGCTCTTCCTCCTTAAACCAAAATTGATACCTTTCTTGAGATAACATTTCTTGAGACATTATCTGAATTGAATGGGACAGTGTTTGTTTGTAATTTAACTGCCAAAATGTTACTGCCCCTGCTAATAATAAAGTAAATACAAACTGACAAAGTAGAAAGTGAAAGTTTTTTTTTTGTTTCTGTGCCTACTCATTGTTTCACTGAAAGTCTAATAAAATGCTGGGTCTCTTGAAACAAGAGTGCAGCACAAGTGAAGCCTTTCACAAGCTTCAAATGAAACTAAGATATGTCTCTTCAAAACTCTGGATTCTATCAAACGCTGATAAACAGCAGTTCTGTTAACTTTTTGAGGTAAATTGGAAAATTAAGTAAGAAATACAGTTAAGGTGAAAGGCAACACTGGAAAGCAACTGCAGTTACATGTATGTAAAACCTGGCGTTGACATGCAAATATTGGTTGTAATATGCAAATAATCCGGTTTCTAATCCAGTGTTTCTCATCCCAGTGACGTTTGCTAGAAATCTGTCTATTACCAGTCACACGAGCCTGAAGGTGACATTCTTCTGGGTAAATGTTTGAGAGTCTGGTCCCACAGGAAACCCTGTCAACTGTAAAGTGATTTTACAGCATTTTTGGTGGCTACACAGTGGATTTTTAGTTTAAACAGTTTTGTTTTGGTGTTATTTTTTAAGCACCAAAACACTTTTGATTTATACACTGTATCCTTTTACAATGTTATTCAACGATTCAACCTTCACCAAAGTAGTTATAGACAGTATTGGGGGGGAAGAAAAATCTTTTTAACAGGAAGGACTGCGAAGCAGAATGAGGCTCGCCGACAGCGTGGGCGGCCATCTGCCTCAACCGGTTTGGTTTGAAAAAGTTTGATAGAGAGATTCAGAAAAACATCATCGCTTGCCAGTTTGGGAAACACTACCCAGCCCTCTTACAGTTTGCCAGTGTTTCTTAAATGTCTCGCGTTGGTTTCACGGGAGCTGGGCGGCTGCACAGAGAAGCCTGTAGCCCTCACTCATTCAGTCAGTGAAGCATACGCAGCTCAGAGTGAGGCCAAAATCATTCAGTAAAACAAGATGTTCAAATGCACGAGACTTACTCAAGTTGAAACGGAGTCCTCGGCAGATCGGCCACTTAAACGTATACGTATGGGAAACAAAAACACAGTCAATATCAACTATTAAAGAATATTGACTCTCTTGTGATGTAGTTTTCTTCTCTGGTTGTCTCTAAGGAAAAAAGATGAATATATATAGTAATGATACATATGTACATACAGTATATGGGATTCTTTGTTTAGATATTACTGACACTGATATGACTGGTTCTAATGTGTAGTAGTTGAACAAAACACATACAATAACTAATGACTAAAGATTTTTGCTTTTATCAAGCTGAGATAAACTTGAATGTTGAATCCCAAGTGAGGCCTGAATCCCATTTTAAATTGGGTCTAATATAATAGTGCAGGAGCGAAGTGTGTCATTGTACAGTTTCAGTGTGAGGTCCTTTACATTGACTGTGTTGATCAGATCATAGTCATTATCACATTTTTCCTCTAGTTTCATCATTTTTTTTCCTGTGTCACCTCATGTAGAGAAATGTGCTGTCATTTGAGATCAAATTAATTTCATCCGCATCAGTGAGCCGTGAGCCGAAAACCTTTTTTTTTAAAGTCTATAAAAATATCATGGAATGGAAAAATAAAATGCAATACCCATCAATATTTGTCGTAGAGTTTTTACACTGGATAAGCGTATGTTTGGGCACCATATAGTGAATTTTATGTGTTGCTGCGTAACAAAAGTTATTGACATAAAAATATAATGTGAGATTATTTTGTTTATTGGTTGTAAATCTATGAACTGAAACTGGTCATTTCTGGAAAACGTAGACTACGACTTATTCAAAGAATGGATTCACCTGGTTTGACATGCATAATGTAGCCTATGTGTTTGTTGCATGTTGACGAGCTGTATCCTGCAATCGCAGGTGTTTTTGCATAGGTTTTTCTGTTCAGTATTTACATTTGAAGCACAGTTTTTTTTTGTTTTTGCATTGTTTTTACAGCCCTTTGGAAGTGCAACAGTCTTGATTGGTTGTCGTTTGTATTACATGATTTGTGAGCTTAGACTTAGACAGTGCAAGTAAACAAAGTGCTCAGTGCTGCCTTTTGCAGAAGAGCATATCTAACGTCGGGTCACAGCCTTGAGATAATCACAGCATGTAATTTGAGTTGGACAGTTTCCAAGTGGTTTCAGCGAGGAAATGCAAATGTCATAATTTCAGTTATACTCAAACAAAATCCCATTCTTTTCAAGAAAAAAAATAATAGTCCACAGACCCGGGGTATTATCTGACAATTATTCCTACTGTGTGTGTGTGTGTGTGTGTACAGTATGTATTTTTCTTTTAATACAAGTAAATATTAACATTCTCTGTTTTTTTTTTATTAAGTCTCTATTTCTATTCTATTTCTTTTCAAATGGAACTGAGAGCACAGGCCTTGTTTTGACTCTTGAATCAGTACGTTAAGTTTTATTTGCAGTATTTATAGTCAGCTCCATTGCACAAAAGCATCTTCGTCGCCGTTGGTGTTGCAGAGTGACTTATAACGAAGTCGTCTCTAATGACCTAATTTTAGGGATGTTTTTCATAAAACAACAGATTTTTCCAGTGTATATAAATTTAAAAGTAATGCGTCTCTTCTCCTCTTCCTGATCATTTCTTTCTTTTTTTTAACCTTCACCCCTCTGTCTAATCCCACGTCTATCCATCTTTTTTCCATCCTTTCCTTTTTTCAACACCCCCCCCCCCCCCCCCCCCCTCCCCCCCCCCCCCCCCAACCTCTTTCCTTATCCCAACCCAAACATAACCATTTCTGTGTTAGCCAATCGTGGAGCCTAAACTTAAGGTACGTTCAGTTTTTCTCAGCGAATAGGATAAAATAAGAAAAAGCTTAATATTCAATAATTTTTGCGACATTTGCATTTGTTACCTTGTGGAGAAGCATGTGAGCATCACATATTCACAGTATTTCAAAACTACCCTGAAAAAAATGTAATTTCATTCCTTTGAATCTTTGGCACCAAATATAATTTCATTTACAGTATACTTTTATACATATTTGTATTATACTATTGCTTTATGTTTACATTACAACTACTGATGGATCATTCCCCCATTTATAGCATGATGATTATCATTATTATTAATTTGCTTTAGGTTCCTGGTTTGTTGTCCCGAGGAAACTGATTTGCATCAATTACTTGATGCTTTGATTATGTTTGCCCTGCAGATGAGCATTGAGCATTCAAATGTTCAATGGTCCGCTTGGCAGATTTGTGCTTAATGCGATCATTAATTAATTCCACTTTGGCGTAATCTTGCATTCTGCCTCACAGTGTGTGGTCAGTGTTTTTGCAAATCTTCTGACGGTATGTTTGTTGCAAAGCTCTTAGTGGGTTTGCAGGCAGACATTTTTCACTTGTTACCATCTGGTGATGATGATTATGATGCTCATGACGACATGTGAACATGAGTCATCTGTCACTGTAATAATAACCAATTTGGATCATCATCACTGTTTACCAGTTTGGTTGGATGATGTGGTTGTTGGACTGAGTATGACGGCTTACCTCTGTAATCACAGAGCCTGAGTGTGTGTGTGTGTGTTTTCTTCTATTTCTTACCTCTTTGGGACATTTTCTGGCATAAACACTGACCCTGCCAGGACCAGTAGTCCTTACTGAGACCAAAACTTGGTCCTAATGATGCAGGGAGCTGAATATGTTTAGGGTTCAAGTGAATGGAAGTCAGTGCACTGAAGAAAATGAGCACAATCGTCTGTGTGTGTGTGTGTGTGTCTCCATAATGATGATGCTAATGACATGTTGATGCAGACTTGTGTACCATCATTATGCTGCATGAATGAGGACTTCATACTGACCAAACTGTCATCAAAACAGCTGTTGCATGGCAGGTGCGCACATGTCTGTCTGTCTGTCTGTCTGCCTGAGTGTGTGTCTGACTGTAATCCCATAATGCCACGGCTTAATGATGACAGACTAAGTTCATTTTGGGAAGAAAATAGCTCACTGGGCATGTGTTTTTTTTTGGAGCCTCTCAATCAAGTTGCTGCACATAAAAAAACGTAGCAATAACTAAAATATTATACTACATAATTAACACATACATATTTGATTTATGTAAATTAGATCCCAACTGGATGTACATGTCAGGCTCTTGCAATTACAGTAAGTTTTATACTCTGTTTCTGTTTCTGTGGTGTCTAATCCACAGCACGTTGGTATCTTTCTTATCCATTCACACCAGCCTTCTTGTATTCTCAGTTTTAGTATGCAGCAAGGACGGGACAGTAGCCTGCTTTACTGATAGGAAAACAGGGCATGCACTGGCTCGGATATGTCTTGTTTTGTTTCAATATTAGGACAGTATTTCAGATTTTGAATGAAAGCTGACAGCCTTGGTGGCAGTTCTATCAGGAAGTTTGCTTGCACACTATTTTCATAAATTGATATTTTTTCGACCAATACCTTAGGTTTGCTGGGTTTGTTGTGCTGATCATCTGTTTCTTATCATCCGTCCACATTTCCACATCTCAGCAGTAGCTTTGGAAAGGGTGTTTTCAGAACCAGTGTGAATAATGGCCAAAATAAGACCTGTTTTGTAACAAGCAGCGCTCAGTAAGGCTGAACAAGTTGAGTGCAATATTTAAGCGTGATTTTTCTTGATTAATGTGTAATCAAGTTGTAGTTCAATATTTACTGTTAAAACAATTAGACTGAGACAAAAGAAGGAAAAAAAGGACTCCATGAAATAACAATTAACTGTTTATTTCTATACTTTAATGCAACTTAAAAATATGAGATGTTTCTCACGTTTATACATTGTTTTTCTTAAATGGCAGAAATAGAATTGTTAAAATGTTGTCTATGAAATTTGTAAATTGAGCCTTATCACATTGCAATTTTAGTTTGAAAACAATTCATTCTTTAGCCCAAGTGCTCAGTGGCCACTGGCTATAAAACTGGGCCTCACAGCTTCTCCTCACTTGCATATGCGTGATGTGTTAGTTTTGAGAAACAGGTGATGTTATATTTGTATGTGTGTCCGTCTTACACTTATGTTCCTGTGCTTGTTTAGGAGCCCAACAGTGGACCTCCCACGCTGGTCACCCTGAAAGTTGACCCAGATGGATTCTTCCTCTACTGGACTGGAGGATCCAACCTGGTAACACACACACACACACAGTATAGGCATAGTAGACCATAGAAGAGATGGAGTACAAACAGGCTGCTCTAAAACAGACCACAATGAGTTTTTACTGCACCATCCTAAGTGCTGATACGGACATTACACTTGTTCTCTGTTGGTGTTCATTGTCCCCACATAACCACACTCCCTCTCCACCTAGCCATGCTGACTGACTTTCTAAAATGTGGTCTATTCCTCCTCTCTCTTTCAGTCTCCTTGTCTCTATCCAGTCTATTAGTTTAGCCAAAATGGATTGCATCAGTTTGTGTAGGTTTTGTTTTTTCCTCCTCCTTCTCCCCAAGGTCTCCCTGTGGTCTTCTTCCTTTAAGTCCTCCATCTCACTCTTTAACCATCCTCTCCCCACCATCTTTTGTTTCTTGGTGAACTCAGTAGTTTGCTGTTATTACCTCCACCAAGAGGTTTTGTTCTTGTCCACATGTGTCTGCCTGACTCTTTGCAGCGTAAATCAAAAAATAAATGGACTGGGACGACATTATTTGTGGGATATATGTTATGGTCCTCTGTAGTTGCTGCTTCTCCATTTGGATTTTAGGTTTGAGGTGTTTAAACCCCCCCCCACACACAGACGCATCTCTGTCTTTATTCCTGGCAGTCTATTTATCCATAAGGCACATATGGAATGACCCTGTTGATGTATATGATAATATCACCGCCACTTTTTTTTTTTTTTTGCTGTGTGTCTTTGTCTCTGTATGTGGGCCTAATCACCCGCGTGTCTCCCACTCTGTCCGTCTACACGTGTGTCAAAATGTGTTAATGCCCACATGCTCTTTAAATACTCTTTTCATCCCGGTGTGTCTCGTGTGTGTGTGTGTGTGTGTGTGTGTGTGTGTGTGTGTGTGTGTGTGTGTGTGTGTGTGTGTGTGTGTGTGTGTGTGTGTGTGTGTGTGTGTGATATTCAGATAATAGGCCGTTAGTCGCCTGAGGTGTAAGTGTGACACTATTTAGCAGACACATTGTCCTTTCATTATGGTGATAAAAATGACTCTGCTCTCTGACTGCTGTTTTATCACAACTATAAAGAAGAGGCTGCTCACTTGTCCCATGTCAAATGTAACACAGCTCTTCTCTTAAAATTCTAGACCAACACTCACCCCTGTATAATTCTCTAACATTAAACCTGACTTTTTAGTATAAAGAATAAAAAAAATGTTACCTACATTCCCCATTATGCAGCTTGACAGTGTAGTCAGGAATTGTGTTGTATTTAGTGTAAAGGGAGGGACTGATGCAGCCATGACCTATAACCAGCCTCTGACGGGTGGAGTTTCCTTTCAAGTCATCACTCAGTGATTACATTTTATTTTTTAAATCTGTCCTGGTTCAGTAGCAGGTTAGTCAGTCATGCTTGGTTTAGCCTGTTCAATGCTTGTTTAACACATAAACTGCATGTAGTTGTGCCATATTCTTACTCAGAGGTATGACTAGTCGAAATAATTCACTCAAAATTACATTTACTTATGAAGAATTACTTGTAGCACTGTCAGTCACTTCAGTGAAGATTGAATGTTCAGTTTATTATTTGGGATTCTTGAGATAAGCCAGTACAACTGTTAGGTCTCTTGTCATTACGGCTCATTAGTTTCCTCTCATTTGTGGAAGCCAAAAGAACAACATTGGCTCAGTTTAATCAAAGGGCGTTTTATGGGTCAGGTGGATAATGTGAATTAATACTCAATTAATGACTGCTCCACTATTTAACTTCTTGTCATTTTTGTTGTTGTTCATGTTATTATTCTACCTCTTTTTTTGTCTTTGGGAACAAAAAGAATTGCTTATATTATTTGTTACAGTGTTTGTTTGTATACAGCGACAGAACAAGAAGTGTATTTCCCATCAAACTTGTGAAACTTTAGGTGGGCGCTTCGTTGTCTTTTCCGTCACATTCTGACCTGTTTACAATACAATTTTAAACATTGGCAGTAATGGGGAAAAAAAAACTCCATCCATGCACTCCTTGTTGTAATGTCTGTTATGGCGCCCGAGTTACTTGGCTCCAGCCATGCAAATTATTATTTTCATACTCCTGTCAAAGATCAGACTTTAACAAGTCTTCATTTTTAACAAATGTGGGTTACCAACATAGTTATTCTTGAAAAAAACGCAAGAAATAGTACCAGTAGTATTTGACTCAGGCCACAGTATTTGAATGGTCTTTCGTTGCTCACTAACTGATTGTCATCTGTGTTAATGTTGGCATCACCGAGCTGGAAAGACTTCACTATTCTTACTTCCTGCAAACATACAGACCTTTGAGGTCAATTGCAGGGAAATGTGGGTATGTTACTAAAATGCTAAAATAGACATACTAAATAGTACTGCTGTAAATCTTATTTTAAATATTTATTTTGCAGTAATTACCATGGTGTTTTTGAAATGTAATTCACAAAGATCACTTGTCAGTCAAACTGTGTGGCCAGTGCTGTGATGTCTGTTTCCGTATTATGTTTCTACAGTGACGCAGATTGAAATCTGGACAGTAGACATGGAAAACAAAACTCTGCCCTTCTACAAACCTCTTTTAGATCTAACAAAGCTCCTTGGCAGCTCTGCTGTAAGGTGAAAATAAGTGCACCCAAATAATTGTGGCTTTACACAACTTGTATTTCAAAGTACTTTTTTCGGGGCTCAATGACGGTTCATATAGCACGGTACACCACAGGTTGGATTGTATTGACTCACTCACACATGTATTCAGAAAGCACGTCTGTATGTGGAGCTCCTTTACCACTCATCCATTTGAAGGAGCAGGGGTCAAACCACCGGGCTTCTGATTGGACCCGCTGAGCCACAGTCGCCCGCCCAAGTGTCAGAGTTTTGACTTTCTCGAGTGAAGCTTTAATTCAGTGTTTTCGCTCCTCAGGAGATTTCAATCCAGAGCTGAATAGAAGGAGGACAAAGCAACACAGACACCCAGCAGTTACTAATGAGAGCAGCAGTTAATATGCCTTTTATAAAGATGACAAGGGTATTCTAGATTGAACCCATTTCTCTGAATAGAGGTACCTAAAATATTTTAATTCCAGTGTGGTTCTGATTTGCTGTTGTTCTGTTCTTGTTACTTTTGGATGTAAATATGTAATTTAAAGGTGTTTATAAGTAAAGCATGTATTCTATTTAGTCATAAAATAACTATATGTCACCAGAGATTAAGGAAACATTTTTAAATTTACTGCTAACAATGGTCCAGCCAGTTTATTCACACTTTAAATCGTTTTTTTGCAGGCCACAGGCTCTGGTTATAATTTGCTTTGATGTTTTGTTCCGTTGCACCAACATCGCTCAGTAGTGCACCTCGTACCACACCAGTCTGCAGCTTTGGACCTGAAATAAATAAAGTTGAAACGTTTTTCTACCCCTCTCTACGATTTTGGAAAGGAACAATGAGGGTGTGCAGTGGAGATGCGTGCTGTGAAATGTAAGTCATAAAGTTAGTGAGCAGAACCACATCATCACATTGAAGTAACTTTTCATTGCCTCAGCAAAAGACACACAAGGACGTCCAAAGTCCTGCAACCTGAAACTGTCAGAAGCTCTTTTGTAACAATACTGAACTTGGGAAAAGAGGATAGTAGGTTCTGCCCACAGTATCAAGGGAAGAAGGATGGAGTACATTGCATTTAATATAGGACAGAGATGAATATGTTGAAAAGCGCGGCCTCTGCGGATTTAAGTTTCTAGTGACTCAGCACATGTCGGACTTTTAAAGCACTCATAATAGCAGACTGATAGGCTGGGTTAACCATTGGCATGGTGTCTGTTATAATTGATGATGTTTGCATGTCTGTGTCTTTTATGAAAAGGTGTTTTGTATATCAAACAACCCTTCTGCATGTTTGCTGATGTGCTTCCTGTAGAAGTATGTCAAGGCCTTTTCTCTTGCTTTTAGCCTCATCTTTTTTTTTTTTTGACTTTTAGATTATCAGTCTTTCTTTTGTCAAACTTTCATACCTTTCCTTGTTAGTCTGAATAAATGTATGTTCTTCCACTTCCATCGCACATTTCTTTTTATTAATGTATCCTCATCTGTTTTGTGTCACTTTCTTCTCAGGCCTCACTTTGTTTTAAACATTTCTTACTTTTTTTGGTCTTTTGTGTTTCATTTGTCTCTGTCATTCTCTTTAGGACAGGATTTATGTACCTCTCCTTAAACAACATTCTTCCTGCTCCAGAAATTATATTCCACATCTCTTCCGTTTTCTTCTCCTCTTCCTTCATACTGTATTCTTTTCTTTCTTCAGTCCTTTGGACCCCCCTCTCCATGTTTGTATAATGACCAGAGGTTCAAAAATTCTCAAATGTGTGACTATGTGATAGAATTCCCCACAATGTTTGAGGCAGTGACGATAACAACTCTCTCTCTCACACACACACTGGTTTGGCATTGAGACGAAGGAGACACACCCCACCACACACTAGTTTTTCCTTTCACATTCACTTACTGTTCTCTTTTTTCTCCTTTTTCTGTCTTTCTGACTTAAAATTCATGCACTCTTTGCTCTTTGACAGAGAAACCTGCAAGTTTAACTTGAAAGAGTTTGTCTGATCCAAATGAGGCGTAGCCACACTCCTGTGATTTATTGTGGATGTTCTGGTTCTGCAGGCTTAAATCTGTGTGGGGTACACAGGAGGTGGAGGTAATGACAGCAGCACTCACTAACATAACACACAGGCCAGGTCATGTGTTAGTGGAACACAGTTGACACCATTTGATGTAGCACCTTGGAGAGATACTTCCCTCCGACGCTGCAAATTTATACAGTCCAGAGAGAGCTTTGCTCTAAGTGGTAGCTTTACTTAAACAGTGCATATTTCACCTGTCCCTAAACCTGGAGAGCGGTCATATGTTTAGTGTCAGGTACTAATAACACTTCCATCACAGAATTGGACAGAAAGGCTTGCTCTCACTGAAAATCTGACATTTTTAGCCACTTATCAAAAGGTAAACCATATAAAGTCTACACCATCGTACTTCTTGGGACAGCCTTTTCAGGCCAGTGCTGCTTTGGTTAGTAAATTTGCGTCACCTAAGTAAAACTGAACAAAGGTTTTCATATACCAAAGTCACAAAATAACACAGATTGAGGCAGAAGCAGATTGAATGATTTAAAATCATTTATTTTGTCCATGGTTTATAAAGCAACACAAGCTTCAGTTTCCACTTCTTCTGTGAAATAAAGTGAGGATCATATTGTTTCAATATTGAATTATCTGGGTGTAGACTTTATTAAGAGAGAATGCATTTTTTTCCATGTCCCCACTGTCAGTCATGTGAGAGCACTGTCCCTTTTAACATGCAACATTTATCGTGCTAGCCTTTCAATTTACTTTGTAAAGTTCTTATTCCCTATATTTGGGACTCATTATTGTGTCATTAAAGGGATTATAACAACATGCCAGTGTTGGTGCATCAAATCTGTAAATTCCAGCTCCACATACACATCCAAAATCCTCACATCTGTCATAACATCTGCTTTTTACGCCCTGCTAATCCTGCTCCATGTGTCACTTCTGTCCTTGGAATAAAACACTTTTCCGCCTCAGTTTTACACTTGAAAAATAAGTGAGACCTTTGAGGTGTTTTTGGTGGTGATTAAGTTTAGTTTACCATATGATCAAATGATCAAAATAGAAAACCAAATCTTTCAGAAAAATGCTATGGCCTCATTCATTGTTGTCCAACCCCCCCCCTGGATTTGAAGATTCATGTGGTTCTTAAAAGCAGCACCAGATTAATCTGTGGACAGATCATGTTCTTGGGAACTGGTTTCATTATTTAAGAACATTTCGGCATTAATTCTTCCATGTCGTCACTACCGAAGCAGATGACTAGTCAGTTAAAATGAAGTTTATAATAAATGTTGAGGAGCCTTTTGATTTAGAGCAGCTTCACCTGCCACAGGCCTGAAATACACCTGGTACTATGGATAATTCTCCCCGTCACTCTGTTTAACTTTTTGCTCTTCTTTCCCTCACACTTGTGCTGTTGGCTGCTTCTTGAGGCATCTAAGCTGTAAATCCACCTTCTATTTGTTTTTTTTTCCTCCGCCGTTCTTTTTTCCCATGTCTTTTCTCGGGGCAGCTGGTAGTCGTCAGAGATGAAGCAAAGGTTGTTCCTCTAATATAAACTGTAGGATGACATTTCCTCCCTCTCTGGTCTCCGTCTTCTCTTGCTCTTCTTCTTCCCACCTCTAAATCTGCTCCATATCTTCTTTTTATCAGTACATTTCCTCATTTCCCTCTCCGCAGAGTTATTGCTCCTTAACTTCTTTGAACAACACTTGTAATCTTCCTCACTCTTTCAGATGGTGTGGGAACGTGGGCAGGAAGTTACGCAGACGGAGAGTTTGGGGTTCTGGGGATTTTCATTGCCTCCTCTTTCCCCTCCTCTCAAATTCCTAATCCCCTTTTCCCCGAAACTAGCCCTCCACTTCCGTCCTTCCTCCTCCTTCCCTAAAGGTGTACAGGTCATGTTGATAATGCCTAGCTTTTTAGACACTTGCCCCCAGGGAGGTCATTTAGCTCCAATTTAGCCTCTAATTGTGTGGATCTGATTTTACACACACTGAAGAGATTGTCTTGCATATACACTCATAAATACCAACTACAAACAAACACTTACTTTTGTGTGGCAGGAATTTTTAACAAACATCCTCAGGGGGTTCAACTCATTCCAGGAGGGGGCTGAAGGTCTGAAAGTGAATCAGTCCAATATGCCAGGTCAAAGGTTATTTTCATTTTGTAAAGTATAAATATGATCCTTCCTGCTGAGAGATACAGATGAAAAAGTAATACTCTATATTAAAATAGTGTTATGATAATAGTGTGGTAATAATTTTTTAATAGGGAGGTAATTACCCTATAATAAAGCTGTTATATGGTATGTATGGTATGTCCCACACACACACATTGGCAATAAATAAATAAGTATTACTTCCTTATTAAAAAAGTCTTATTATAGCAATGCCACATTTTTACTGGACCGTAATGTACTTGTGTGTTGATTTTGAAACTACTTTGCACTACTCTTACTGGCATAATGACATTCCATGCTGTCTGGATGAAATGGTTACTGGCTTTTAATATTATTATTATGATTGTTATTTTTAAATGATTTAATCATTGGTTATGTGGATGTGACAGATATTTCAACAAATAAGGTAAAAAGAAAGGTGTTTTGGAAATGTATGACAGCCCCAAAACTTTAAGCAGCTGTGAAGTGACTATTCATTTTTTTTTTAAAATATCCATCATTATGGATGTGAACGGCTTCACTGCTCTCCACTGAGGCATTATAAGCATATCCAAGTGGTAACATATGAGGTGTGTGTGGAGCTGTGAAGGAGGCATAATCTAAAATCTGACTTGTGTTTTTAAGTCAGATTTAGTAGTGGCTGCACAAGTGCTGCTGCACTGAACCAGGCTTATGATAAATAATCCAGCTGAATTGTTATTAGAACGATTATAGGCAGATATAAGTCGAAATTTAGTAGAGATCATCTCCCTGGCTTAAGTCAAACTTGCAAAGCTATTCTTCTTAGTACACTGAAGGACCTCCATTCATCTGGATGGACTAAAATAAGCCTTATCCCTAACCTTAACCTAACCACAATATAAATCTTAGACCTAATCTCACATAGTTCCTCATAGGGCTGAATCAATTACTCCATTAGTTGAGCACTACATTAATTGTCAACTATACTGATAATCAATTAATTGGTATGAGGGCTTCCTTTTTTCAGCTTCTTAAATGTGAATAGTTTCTGGTTTGTGGACAAAACAAGACATTTGGGAACATCATAATTTCCAGATTTGAAAGACATTAATCAACATTTGATTAATGTCTTTAACAACAAAAGATTAAATACATTAAAAAATGAGGTTCTGCTTTAGTAGGACCAGGTTTCGGTCCCTATGAGGACTACTGTGGGTCAGTGTTTTTTCCAGAAAATGTCCCAAAGATGTAACAAATACAAGCGTGCACACACACCCACACACACACACACACACACACACACACACACACACACACACACACAGAGTGAGCACTTTGCAGGGGAAGTTGAGGGTGTCAGTTGATAATAAGACAGCTTCCTCCCTCTTCCTCCTCTCTTTACATGCTTGGTCACATGTTTTATTTTCTGTTGACATTATCTGTTGCTGCACATGACACACACACACACACACACACACACACACACACACACACACACACACACACACACACACACAGAGCAATTTAATTCACTTCTTTGCTCTATGATGAACCGACACTTTGCATGTGGAGTTCATTGTTTAGGCAGATGCTTCCTCCAGTGTGTGTGTGTGTGTGTGTGTGTGTGTGTGTGTGTGTGTGTGTGCAGTGTGTGTGTGTGTGTGTGTGTGTGTGTGTGTGTGTGTGTGTGTGTACTACACAGTGTCCTGTTAATCGCTCTGCTTTGCTCATTAAGAACATTATTATGTTTTTGAAAACTTGTCTCTTTACTTCTCTGGAGAATTTTTCTGTTTAAAACACGGGTGACAATGTCTTTGACAGGAAGTCCAGTGTACTGAGGACAGTGAAGGCATTGTAAATGAGATGTCAGGTGATGCAAGAAAAAAGAGATAGAGATAGATAGACAATCAATCACATAGGAAGTCATTTAACCCTTTTGTTCATTGTATACAGTAAGCTGGCTCAGTGTTGAACTACTGAGGAATCATTGTCACTGTTTGTGTGGGTGCTGACAGTTTCTTAAAGCAACACACAATGTAGTTTTTTGCTCTCACGATCCACCTAAATTTGGAAAACAGTACTGTCTGTTGCAACTGTCGTTAAACATACGCCTGTGATAACATGTGCATTTGTTGACAAACCAACGATAATGGCGAATTCTAGCCATGTCTTCAACAAGCAACAGGTCACTATCACTCCGACATCCCTCGGTCTCTCTCAGCTGACGCCAGCGAGTGAAAGCAGGACCAATATTCACTCTTGTCCACCATCCAAAACTTCAAACTCTTTGTTATCTGTGCTGCCTCTTCCATTTTCATTGAAGAACAACTCCTGTATAACTTTCACCCCCAAACTTAGACTAGCTTTGTATGCATTAGACAGTTGGAGCAGTGAAGTTGGTTTCACCTTATGAACCAAAGTTACATAGTGCCATTACAGGTAATGGAGATTCTCTCGGGCTCTCCTTCAACAAGGACGCTAATCAAACTGTTAGAAGTAGACACTAAGTTCAAAATATATTTGGAGACATTATTTGAAGGTTGAAGTACTACATGGTGTGGCTTGAAGTTTAACCTTCAAACTGGTTTAGATCATGTGGTTCGACTGTTTACACCACGTGTGCGAGTCTGGCTGACTCGAATGTTTCTCTCCTGCTGCTTTAGTAACGTCTGTGTATTTCCAGACTTTAATTTTCCACAATCTTTTACACTGGTAGTTTGTTCAGTCAGCACTGAGTTTAAGCAGACGTCATCCACCACCAGACTGCACTGTAATATTTATTGACACACCAGGAAAAAAAAAAAATGGAATGACACAAGGTTATTAGATAAAATGTAAATGCTTATAAATATTATCTGAATGAGGCAGATTTATTCCCAATAAGGTCATTCGCTCTCTCGTCATCCTCCTCTTCCTCACATATACATCAACGACAGGTGTAGAGAAATTAGATGAAAATGGAGTGAGAGATAAGGCATCTCAAATATTATTATTTAATTTTATTATTTGTTATTTGTTTCATTTCCTTCGTACTCTGGTCAAAATTCCTCAGCTCCACCCCAGTCACATACCCTGGTGTATACAATAGAACAGTAATGAGAACCAAGGCTCTAAAATAGTCTGTGTTGCCACCTTTAATTAAAAATATATGTGGTGTATTTCTCTGGATTTTTAATGTTTAATAAAGGATATTTGCATGTATATGAAACAGTGACATTTCCCATAAATGTGGCCAAATTCTGTGGTAATCCGGTAAAGTAATCAGACTTAAAATTGAAGAACTGTTTAATAATAAGGTTGATATGATATTGACACATTTTGTATTGTATATTGTAGCATTTGTGCTGCATCCGGGCTCCGTTCCCCCTGTGATTCCACAAAGCTCACTGTTCCACGGCCTCTTTCATCTGGAAACTGAACATCGCAAACCACTCACTCTCCAACACCAAAGGCCAAAGTGAAAATGAGTGATTTTACATCATAGCACACAAGTGTTGACGTCGACAGTCACCTCCATTACTAAATATGACAGAATTACTTTCTGACTTTGGTAGACCAGCAGCTCGTTTCACAGATTTTGTCCTTGGACTTTGGTGCGGGGAAGTGAGTGGTTTACAAACTTCAGTTTCCTGTTTTTAACTGTTTTGTTTATGTGTCTGCTCATTTATTGAGATTCAGCTTGTTTGTGCATTTCTCGGGGCAGGAGATGATGTTTTTGAAACCTCGTACATCTGGATGCCATTTGTCTCTCATGTTTTATTCTCCGTCTCTCCTTGCACTTCTTCTCTGTGCCGTCTAGTGTTTCATGATTACAAATCACTCCACATTAGTTTGTCAGCTAAATGGCTTCTACACAATTGTTAATGCACTTGCTCTCATGCTTGCTCTTCAATTTCATTGTCTCCAGAGCACAGAGATCCAAAAGTGAGGCGGACAAGAGGCAAGACAGACGAACAGATAAGTGAGGGAGAGACAGAGGAGGAGGAGAGGAAAATTAGAATGACATCCTATTGATATACACAGAGGAAATATTACAAGGTGACACAGAGACAGTAATAGAGTCTCTCTCTCTCTCTCTCTATAAACACCTTACAGACTCTCCCATGGCAGCCATGAAACAGTTTGAACTTCTGTCTGTTCTAGTTCTACAAAGCCTCTGTGTCCTTTTAAAGTCTTCTGTCAAGTCCTCCTCTCCTCGCGGAGACAGAATCATTCTCTCAGCTCTCCTTTTTACCTCCTTTTGTCCCTGATCAAATGCACAGCACTGAAAACCCTTGTTTCTTCTTTTCTTTATTACCAGCTTTTCTTCTTGTATGTATTGCTGTTTTCTTTTTTTTCCTGCAAATGTCTCTTTTGTCTCTCCTCTCCCGTCCTTCCCTTATCCCTCCTCTCCTCCACTTGTCTCTCCTCGTCTCAACTCGTCCCTCGTCTCCTCTGCACCAACTGACCAACTGGGTTGTAGCCAAGTGGTAAAGGGTGGAGACACACAATCTGTCACTGTCCTGGCAGATTGTGTGTGTGTTGATCAGGATCAGTTTTCTTCTAAATGCTGTCATCATGTGCCATTTGATCGGAGCCATGGTCGGTCATTTGAGCCGCATTTAGCCGCGGTCATCTTTCAAACTCACTTGGCAGGTGCGTCACAGGAAAGGGAGTGGCGCTCTCTTGATTGTTTAGTTGCCCTTTCATATTTCTCTAATCTTGTGAAAATGAATGGAGTGGAGTGGTGGAGCAGGAGGGAGCAGGGGAAGTGGAAAGTCAATCCAATAAATGAGGGAAGGAAAAGAGTTGGTCATTGATGCCTAATCAGAGTAACATTTACCATAATTGTGTTTTGTGCCTTAATATAGACAAACCTAATAACCATTGTTGTATCTGAAAATGTGTGGAACAACATGTGAGATACTTTAGAGCAGTGTTT
Organism: Brachirus orientalis; assembly: GCA_016785285.1. Classification (NCBI taxonomy): domain Eukaryota; kingdom Metazoa; phylum Chordata; class Actinopteri; order Pleuronectiformes; family Soleidae; genus Brachirus; species Brachirus orientalis. The sequence continues at coordinate 1,227,778 of JAFBJR010000042.1, forward strand.
CCCAAACGTATTATATGGGCCAGCTTTTTAAACAAACTATCACGACCCAATTCACAATATACTGTAAAAGAAAAGAACAAATGAGTGCACTGTACAATGTTTCAGCCTATAGTGATGGCCATATCTGTCACACCTAATATTGTTTTTAATTGTTAAACCAGCAGTTTGGTGTTTGCAAGTGCAAGATAAATATAATGTTAATCAAATAAGCAGAGTGTGCAGAGTGTGAGAGGAGCATATTTGTGTGACAGATAAATATGAAGTTGGATACAGTGATTTGAAAGAGTGAAAACAAAAGAAACTGCTTATCAGCACATCAAAAGCTGTCTATATGTTATAGCCTATATATTGTTTCAGTAATGTATATAAAACCCATTGCAAACTTCTTTTTAACCTGGAAAGGTAATAGTAGAAATTCTGAACTAGCTATTTTTAATTAAACAAAGAGATTTAGTTTAATGAGCTCTTGATGTATCAGTAGCTGAATTATGTTAGACGTTAGAAAAGAGCTTTGTTCTAAGTGGAATTATCCTTGTACCTAAATTATCCTGCCGTAATACTGAACTACAGTCATGAAAAGGGACACATTTGTTCCTATCAGATACTTTGCTGTACTATTCATACATCTTTCAAAATATTTGTAGCAGGAATCATTAATATATTAATATTAAAAAATATTCAGTTTGTCTGCACTCATTGTGTTAATTTACTTTTATGCAGGGAATGCAGTTTTAGGTATGTAGCTTTAGTATGTGCTTTTAAATTGCTTTAAGTTCAGCACATACTGCAATTAAAGTAAAAGAATATATGATATTAAACAGATTTGACATATTGGCTGCATGTTGTTATTGCCTCATGAATGAATGCATATGCCTTGCCATGTCATGTCATACTCACACTGATGTTGACCATAACTAACCTTGATAGTAGAATCACATACATGTGGAACTTTATGAGTCTCTATGTTCTATGTCATCAATCTATTTTGAGTATGAGAAAAGCCAGGATAGTTTTCAAACCCACAACACTGCTGTGGATGGAAACGTATCTTGATTGTAAGAAGCACTGCTGACTTAAAATGACTGTGAATGTCTTTTTCACAGTTTCACAACATTCATTCTTAACCTTGGAAATGGCTGTTGCAATAACAGTCTCACCACAAGGTCTGGTAAACGTGTGGAGCCTTCACTCAAATCTGTCTCTTTGCTCAGCTCTCATGATATTGTACATGTTCACGTTTCACTCTTGGCTTTTCATTTATTGGCTAAATACCTGCACTAGATTATATATAAATTATAGATAGTCAGGTTGCCGCTGTTTGGCAGACACACACCGCTGCTGTCATCGTAGATGAAAATAAGTCAAAATTGTGTTTCCTTTCTTCTCAATTTGACTTGCATCTACCAACACATTTAGTTTTGAGCAACTCGGCTTTTCTCAGTTGGAAAATAAAAATCCAGTGATTACCTGCACATGTACTCCTCAGCTGTAGTGCAACAAGTACATAACAGAAAGGCATGTGAGCATGTGAGCATGTGCACTGGGAAATAGAGTTATCAAGAGGCAGAGGGGAAGTGACATATAACACCCAGACTCATTTAGAGCATTAATCAGCCTGCAACAGAGTCTCCAGTGATAAATGGAGTGAGCTTTGTTTGAGCTTTGCACTGAGAGGTGAATGGAGGCTACAGCTGCCATGACGAGCTAAATATTACACACAGATACACACACGAGCTGAGGCGGTTGGAATATGTGAGGAATGCGCTCTTGGAGATGAGCAAACTTCACACGGACAAACGCACCACGATGTGTGCACAGATGCACGGGCATGTACTTCACGCCTCCACACTTTTCAGATCACATGACCTACTTGAGTCTTGAGTGAAGAATTGCTCATTGAGATTTGCTCACACCCCTGATGTGCACTGACATACAAGGATTGTATATACACACACACACGCGCGCGCACGCGCACACACCCTATCTTGCTTAACAGGTCAGGATGTTTCACAAGTTGGGGCCTGCATGTTGAGGATTTGTCTGTGTGAAGATTGCTGCATTTATGCGAGTGTGAGTGTTTTACAGTACTAACCAGTGGCAGAATGTTAACTGTCAAAGATACATACTCACATACACAGACGGTCGTCACAGTTGTAGTCTCATTATGGTGGTCTCCAAGGAGTCACCATGGCAATAGCAAAATGAAACCACGGCCTGTGGGAGGAAAAAGAGGGTGTGTGCGTGTGTGTGTGTACGAAGCACTTATATTTTCCCAGGAAGTAATTTAGTCTTCATAGGCCACTTAGAGGACAAAGTTTGAGGCAGAGGTTAATCCAATTGGTCCAACACTTTTGATCTTAATTACTCACAGCCAATCACAGGAAAGCAGACAGCCTGCAGGGTGAAGAATCACAACTTGTGTGAAATAAAGAAAGAAGGAATGAGGAAGACATTGGCCTCCAACACACAATGCCAAAGAAAGTGACTTTATTTATTTGTCTTTGCTGCTTTTGGAAAAGAAATGAACATAGAACATGAACATTCAAATATTTGTCCTTTTTTTTTTTTTTTTTTTTTTTTAATTAGGTTTATGATCGCTGGACATTGTCCCAAAAATGTACTTCATTCCATTGCAAACCCGCAGAGACATGGATGAAGTCAGACCGCTTTAGAGAACAAATGTGGAGCTAAACAAACAGTGAATCTCTTTCTGTGTTTATGGCTGCGTTTATGACCACACTCTCCTCCTCCTGTCCATCCCTGCCATTTTCTGAACTATCTTTGTCTCTACCACCACACAGTATTGTCCTCCAGACTGAGGACAATGTCTTCTCTGTGTTTGGCATAATGTAACTATATCTATATTCGTGTGTGTGTGTGTGTTTGCTGCGTTATCAGTCATGTAAATTTGCTCTGAAGATTGTATGTCTCAGATAAACAGAGCTCATTTGTCAGTAATTGTGTTTTATGTCCTCACTTATGGCTTTTAGTTGTAGTCAGACTCTTTATCAGCACTTTCTGCTTTAAACACAACATTGATGAGAAAGATTATTAAGAACCTCAATGTTCTTAACATGTGGAATAATTTCCATATGCCCAGAAAAGTTGTAGAAAAAGTTGAATATTTCAAAATAAATCTAAAAAATTTATTACAATATAAATATTAGTAATAATGTCCAGACCAAGCAAAATGTCTTGATGTATGAATTGTGGAATTTGGCTGCAAACTGTAGGAGTAGATAGTGATCACTAGGGTTTTTTTTTGGGGGGGGCGCGTCGGATGAACAGAAAAACAACTGTTGGAAAATCTTATTCACCAAATGATTATCTGAAGTTTGGACTAACCATCCCATGCAAATAGACACTGTGTTTAAACTCATCTATTACAATGTTTTGTTTGCTATGCGAAGTTTTTATGCCCTAGAATATGAAATATTTAATTGTAAAGTATCTTTGAGAATCTTAAAAATGCACTTTATTATTATTATTATTAGCAGTAGTAGCAGTAGTAGGAGTATTACACTGAAGGAAATGTCCTGCTCTTTAACCTACTGTTGATCTCACTGTCTTTCATTCATGATTCTATTGATTTGAAAAGGTGAAACAAAATAATACAGTGCAGTAATATAATAATATACTTTACCTATCAATTACTGATGCTGTCACTGACCTAAGAAGTGATGTGAGCTGACATCGTTTGACATCTCTGTCTCTCAGGAGGTGGAGATTCTGGACATCAGCACCATCAGGGACACCAGAACAGGAAAGTACGCCAAACAACCCAAGGTTTGTACTCTGTGTGTGTGTGCGTGTGTGCGTGTGGAAAAGGATGTCACCTCCTGCTGTTGACAACTTTGTCCTCTGACCAGGAGCAACATGATGCTCAAGTGTAACTGTCACCAAAATGTGTGTTTGCATGTGTTTGCGTGTGTGTTTCTTCTCTCAGCTGCTGGTCCAAAGAGGACAGAGACACTAATGGGCCTGATGACAGATGGACTGTCAGACAGGAAGTGATATAACCGACTGTTTGCGAGGAAGTCGTTGTGTAGAAGGAAAACTGGCCAATAGAGAAACTAATATAGAGCTACACATTAGTGGCCAACAATTAAATAATGCACGGACAAACACAGTGAATAACCAAAGTAAATAAAACCCCAGCTTTCAGCAGTGATAACTGTACAGATCATTTGATTTGAGGGTATGAGGAGAGAGTTATCCCCATCTCACTTATCTTTGCTGTCGTCACGGCTTAAATAAATACAGATAATTCTCACCGGATGCTGCATTTCCCCAACATTTTCATTGTCCTGCAGTTTTACTTTGCTCTGTTCTCATCAGCTGCTGGTTTTACTAAAAAAGATCTGACAAACTGACTGTGTGTTTCCTATCCTGAACCAAAGAGCAGATAGATGATTTTAGCATCAGAAGATTTTGATGTTTTTCTCCGGAGCTGTGAATAAATATTGCTGCTTCACTATATCAGAAAGTCTAAGAGGGTAGTGAGTGAAATGTTGTTCCTGGTATTCTGGGGAAACCACACTATCTAAAGAGAAGACAGTAGAAAGTAGTTCTAAATAAAACTACTCTTTTCTATCTTTTTCCTCAAAGGTCTTGCCCTGTTGGTTATTTTGGTTCATCTGAACCTTTAAACTGTTGTTTGCCTGTCTAATGACAATGTGCACTACTCTGGCTTCAGTCGTCCATGTTCATTTGTTTAATTGAGATGAAACAGAGACGGAGAGAAATGGCCTAAAAAGCAGGAAAGAGTTATTTGGTTAATTAGATTAAAATGCTTCACCACATGCATCACATTTACTGTTCTCAGTAAACAGAGACAGGCAGAGATCGGATGTAGGATGGTCGTGTACACAAGTCAAATCAGTGTGTATGGATTTTGTGACGTGTTTACATTTAATGTAATCAAATGTTCCACAAAGTACATCAGTATACAAGTGTTTGTTGGTCTGTCTGCTTGTGTGTGTGTGTGTGTGCGTGTCAGGACCCAAAGCTGAGGGAGGTGCTGGGCTTCGGCAAAGGTGACAATGGGGAAGGGAAGCTGGTCACTGTTGTCCATGGCAACGACCTGGTCAACATCTCCTTCCTCAACTTCCAGGCAATGCAGGAAGATACAGCCAAGGTAACCATGGGAACCACCATCCAGTAATCCATTCAAATAAATTATACTTTCATAACTTACTCCCCACCAGTTAAGTTTGATTACTCTATTTGCTATGTGGATACAGTGTAGAGGCGTGTATGTAGAGGAACTGAAAGGTTTGATTCCTCTTTGTGTGTGTTGTTGCTCTTAACTTTGACATCAACTCTATTTAATCCTGTCGTTTTGTTTGTGTGTGTGTGTGTGTGTGTGTGTGTGTGTTTCCAGATTTGGACGGATGAGCTCTTTACTTTGGCCACAAACATACTTTCCCAGAATGCATCACGGAACACATTCCTCCTCAAAGCGTAAGGACCTGTGTATCTTATCCTGACATTAGGCAGCTGTAGAAGTTGGCTCGTCATTTTCATTTGCTCTCTCTCTGTTTATCCGTGTGTTTCAGGTACACAAAGTTAAAGTTGCAGGTGAATCAGGATGGGAAGATTCCAGTGAAGAAGTGAGAAGCCACTGTTTATACAAAATCTGCCCTTCACTTCTTCTTTCTTTTCCTCTTCTCTGCCTCACTTTCACTTTCTAAGGTTGTAATTGATTAAAAACTCTTGAACCTGTGACTATTAATCTCTACAAACTCTGCCTCTCTCTGTGTTTTTGCCAGCATTCTCAAGATGTTTTCAGATAAAAGGAGAGTGGAGACGGCTCTGGAGCAGTGTGGCCTCGTCAATAACAGGGTAACCACTGAAAGCAATCATTGGCCACTGAGCTACTCAACATATTTGTGTGCACTGTGTTTGCATACGGCAAAAAGGCTGAAAAGTTGTCAACTTAGCATCTCCCCCTGAGGTGACAATGTTACAGAGCATTCTTTGCATGCCTTTGCAAGGAAGTTTAAAGAGGCTTCTTCAGGGGAGTCGCTTGAAAAAATGAAAAATTACATTTTAATTAAAGGTCTGGTCCACATGGTTGTGGCTGAGTTGGTGAAACAAGGTTCACTCTGTTTTGATCAGTCAGTGCAATTTTTGTGTAAAAAGTCACAAGACATTTCCTTTTGGACAGAGAGACTTGATTGTGCAAACTGCACTGTCAGCATTTCTCTTTGTGCTGTTGCATTTTGTTGCCTCCTGCTGGTCACATGGAAGAAAACACAGTGTGGGAATCTCAGCTACAGGTTACCATGATTTCCAAATCCACCAGTGTTACATGATGACTTCAAACACATCATTTTTGCCATATAAGTACTCTTAGTTTCGCACTTATATAAACACTCTTCAGCACAATTGAAAATACAACACAAAATCAATATAATGTTAAAAAATTGCACTCCATAGCTTATTTGTTAGGAATAATACAAAAGAAATTAAAAGTTTAAGAAGATAAAAAGTGTTAAAAGAAAGTAAAAAGAGATTCAAATATTTAAATCTTGAAAAAGTTGAATAAGTAAGTAAAATTGGGAACTGGAAAAGTGGGATTAGGTTTAAAATTTACAGATACAGTATAAAGATGAAATCAATTAATAGATCTTAAATTTATCTTAATGTAAAATACTGAAACATTTAAGATGAGGTTTAGTTATAACAACATTTTTTTGTCTAGATTTAAAAATGTGTGTTTTTTTTTGGATAATCAGACAGCTGGTCAATAAAAGAAGAGAGGAAATGTGTATATTATAAAAAGTGGACTCTATTATTATTATTATTATTAGTAGTAGTAGTAGTAGAAGAAACATTTGCATGTTGTTCCTTGTTTTGTCTCCATCCATATTTTTTCTTCATGGCTGTCTATGTTCTCCTTCCACAGTCTGAGGGATTGAAGCCAGATGATTTCACGTGGGAGGCCTTCCAGAAGTTTCTCGACACCCTCTGTCTGCGGCCTGAGATACAAAGCATCTTTGAGGAAAGGTATGTGGTGCATAAATACTGTCACAAGCAAATGCTGTCATTTTCCATTCATTTCTTCCCCCCCCCTCTTTCTCAATCTCTCTGTAGTTTATATTTTCAAAGTTTGCAGTGATGCTCTCTTAAATGCACTCTTGTTGCTTCAGTGGCTCTAAGAGGAAGCCGTTTATCTCTCTGGACCAGTTGATGGACTTCATCAACCGCAGGCAGCGAGACTCCAGGCTGAACGAGGTGCTGTACCCCCCGCTGAAAAGAGAGCAAGTCCGACAGATCATGGAGAGATACGAGACCAACAGCAGTCAGCTGGAGAGAGGTTAGGAACTGTGTGTGTATGTCGTTATTTAGCAGTGGTTCTCAGACTTTTTTATACCAAGTACCACCTGAGTGCCACCTTTTTTGTCTCATGTTTGTCCTAAAGCAGCAGAAGCTACAGTATATTCACAGTTTTGTAGTCTGCTCAACTCTGCATTCACTGCATTCACTGAGAGAAAGCATTAGTTGCTGCATTGCTGTGCTCTATACATTTGTTTAAATGCCTTTCTGTTGTTCTGACCAAGTGGCAACCAGTTGTGATGTCGTCCATACAAATCTGAACTCGCCTGAAGATGTGACGCCTCTAGAATTTCACAGTTACCTGCAGGTTCCTCATTTGTGCTGTACTTGATTGTCTCATTTCCCTTAAATGGGAGCATAATATACAAAACACACTGTATTCTATTGAAGGAGGTGTGAAACTTGAGTTTCATTTATTGTTTGCTGCTATTATGCACTGTATTGTTTTACATTTTACTGTTTTACTTTGGTCAACCTTGGTTGTTATAAATAAAAATTGTTTTGAGTAGAGATTGGGAACATAAACTGCTCCGGAAAATTGTTACTGAAGTCATAAATCAAGTGAATAGTAAAAACTCATTATCTCACTGACTTCCATTTAAATAGACTTCTTTTTGCAGCCAGCAGAGCTGCCCCCTGGTTACTATTGCGTATATTTTTACTTCCTGACTTCAATGAGGAATCTGGAAAAACTGTCCATTTTAACATACAGTCTGTGGTTCTGACCTGCCAAAGGTCCACGAGTCCACGAGTATTAGTTTTAAGCAATAATCTGGTACAGTGCATCCACAGGTTGCCATCTACAAAAATCTTGGCCGTGGACTTGATTAAGGATTTGTCCACTTTCCATCTGTTGTGAAATAAGCAGAACGTGAAAATCATCCACATGTGTCCTCCTCCGAGTTTTGTGGGAAACACCGTGGCTACCGTAAGCAGCTCATCAAGAACACTGTTGAGCCAAACTGTGTAAGACGATCCAGCGTCCAGCCCACAGTGTTCAGACGTGACCTCGAGCCGCCCTGTTGTTGTCTGTCCAAGACACAAAAGCCTTTTTCCGCTAAGGGTGGTTTACAGCGAGAACAGATGACGTAAATGTATTTGTTTGTCTTCCAGTCTTTACCCTTTACATCGGTGTGTCATGAGCACGTGAATGCTGGTCAGTCCAGTTAAACTAGCTGTCCATAAACAAGTCCCCCCCCCGTTTGTCTCTCTTGCAGACCAGATCAGTTTACAGGCTTTCAGGCGGTACCTGGGAGGAGAGGAGAACAGCATCGTACCCCCAGAGAGGCTGGATATCATCGATGACATGAACCAGCCACTGTCTCACTACTTCATCAACTCCTCACACAACACATACCTCACAGGTAACAGCTAAGCTCAGGAGGAACACAGGCTCCTTATTGCCCTGTAAAATTTGTTTTGGTGGCATTTTGGTTAATTCCTAAGGAATTTTCATGATATGATGTTGTCAGGATTTTCCAAATCAAATGAAAACCTTTTCAAGACGTTTTAATACCACTAAGAACTGCACTACCATAACAGTTTAAAGGTTCAAAGCCCTAAAAAATGATTATTTACCAAGTTATGTTGCATGACAGGCCAATATTAACTGGGTCTTATGTCACATTTATAAATGACTAGTTTGACATTTTCAACTCCGGCTTTGCAAAAGTGTATCTGTTTTTTAAGGAGGCATTAAAAGGCCCATCATGCAAATTTCCTTGGCAGTTGCAGATATGCCAAGAGGATTTTGCCTCAAGCCCTTTGTAGCTCGAACATGTGCAAGTCTGTGAGCTTTTTATTGGATCAGAACTCCATCTTTCCCTCTGTGTCTGTTCTCAGTTGGTCAGCTGACAGGTCTGTCTTCAGTGGAGATGTACAGACAGGTGCTTCTGACCGGCTGCCGCTGTGTCGAGCTGGACTGTTGGAAAGGCCGACCACAGGACGAGGAGCCGTACATCACCCACGGGTTCACCATGACCACAGAGATCCCCTTCAAGGTGGGAGTCGTGACCCTTTGACACGGTCCTTGTCCTCATGCAGCTTATTCTGCTGTATATTGAAGGTTTAACCTGATGTAAATTATGTTTCTCGCACTAGAGCCACTTTTTAGAAAACACTGACAAACTGAGAGGGAATTTCTGCTCCTCCTTCTGTTTAAAAACATAAACGTTTGTTGTGACTTTACAGTGTTTGCTCCAAACATTGGTGTACGAGTGAGGTTTAATAAGCCTTAAGGCATAGAATTAATCTAAAAAAGAAGGTCTTGAATTGTTTTAAAAATGTCTTAAATTAATTTTTAAAAAGTCGTTGAAATGTTGACACATGGGAAGTAGGATTTAATATTTTTTCTAACATAATTGAAAATCTCAATAACATTATTTGTAACATCAATTTGTTTAAATAATAAAGCAAATATCTCTTACAGGAACATCTTGCTGATCAGGATAGTAACCAACAAAAATAAAGTTGAAGTAGATACTCACTGTACCAAAAAGTCATTGTTTTTTTTTTATAAACATTTGGGCAATATTGTTCCTAAACCTTTGTAATTTGTTTTTATTTGTTTTTCCTTAAAGCTGTAGGGACCGTGTATGAATCAGAATTATGTCCTCGCATTCTACTGTACACTGAAACTGAACTCTGTCATATTTTGAGGTTATATTTTGAAATGAGAACATGTTTTTGATGTAATGAGAAGTCAAATATCAGGTTTAATTGTTTTCGATCTTTTCCTGACTGCAGGAGGTGATTGAGGCGATTGCAGAGAGTGCTTTCAAGACCTCGCCATATCCAGTCATCCTTTCCTTTGAAAACCACGTTGATTCGTGAGTCCCATCAGTGTGTGTTTATCAGGATGTGGCTTCATAACCAGACAAGATGCCAAAATTCAAGGCCTGTAGTGAAATCTTCACCCAAATGTGGGTGCTGTTAAAATGGATATTGAGAAATGAAGACACTGCAAACTCAAGAGGTCTCTTCTCCTTTCAGGGCTAAGCAGCAGGCCAAGATGGCAGAATACTGCAGGACCATCTTTGGAGATGCCCTGCTTATTGATCCACTGGAGAAATATCCGGTATGATTGATTTTCTAGGAAGGTCCTACATGTCAGAGGTTTTGCACTACAAGTGAAATATACAAGATTTTTCATTCTAGCATGTAAGAGCTTGCATAAGATAGAAAACGGTGTTCACATTCACAGAACTGTGAGCAGCTGTGGGATTATGTATATTCACACCTCTGATGATTCATCTATATGAGGAATCAGTCAGTGACAATGTTTTGTCACTGAATTGGAATGAATTCAGGAATGTTTAGAGTTATGAAAGACTGGTTGGCCCTCTGAGTCATTCCGTCTCTTTTCTTAAAATGTCTCTCTAATTCCTGTTATGTCCCTATAGTTAATTACCTGTCCCACAGCAACTTCACTGTGTGATTGATTGTGACTTTTGGATTGACTTGTCCTACTTGTGTCTCCTGCACGACTTTAGCTGGTCCCAGGTCAGCCACTCCCTTCACCTCAGGAGATGCTTGGGAAGATTCTCATCAAAAACAAGAAGAAGCACCACCACCACCGACCCTCGAGCAGTGGCAGCATACGCCGCAGAGAACTGGAGGAGCAGTCAACGCCTAACAATGGTAAGCAGACACACCAGTGTAGCAGGAAGGAAAAGAAACATTTTTGGAATTTCTAGTTGTTGTTACCGACTTTAAGCAATCCCATCAATACTGTATATAAATACTGTACATTGTAAAGCAAACATTTTAAAGTCATTAACAGTTTCAGTGTTGTAAGTATGTCTAAAAAGTTAGATTAGATTACTTAATTAACTTAAACTATTTTGATAATAGATTAATTGGTTGAATTGCAATGGTTTTTCAGATTTTTCTGCTTCATAAATGTGAATATTTTCTGTTTTCTTTCCTCTATATGACAAATCATTTTGGTTTGTGGACTGATCAACACTTTTCCACATTTTCTGACATTTTATGGACCAAACCAGTGCTAGAAGATAATCAACAGATTAATCGATTCTGAAAATAATTGTTAGTTGCAGACTTTATAATCATAGCCTGCACTTATGTAATATAGTATCCATTTGTGACTGTGTATGTACATGTCTGAAGTATGTGTAAATATGTGTATATATATGTACACATGCTCATTTTTGTGTGTATGTATGTGTATATATGTAATTTAAAGTGTATTTACATCATACTCACGGTAGATGTATTTATGGTATGTTTATGTTGTATTTATAGCATACTGTATGTTTTTTAGTGTATTCTGCTGCCGAATTATAGTTTATATGGTGATAAATATAGCAGGGCATGATGTAATGGAAGTGTATCATATGTCTTTATTTCTAGATTTATTTATGTGTGTCCTTTAACCACTCAGTGCAACTCTGTGTGATGGTAACTTTGCGCTCCTGTAAAATGATGATATGCATTTGTACCTTTTTATTTTTTATTCACTGGGACCCCAGGAAGAAAAGCTACAGCAATATCACAGCTAATGTGGATCCTAATAAACTTCAGTTTTGAGGCATAAAAAATCCTTTGTAGAGTTGAAAACCTAACAAAAGATCAACTTTACTGATATTAAGAACTGATTGGAAGCAAATCAAAGCTGATCACTTGCTGTGTTTGTTGTAGACTCTTCTTTGACAGAAAGTGAGAGTGGCCAGCTTCTGTCCAACGGGGAGGAGAAGCTCGCCGAGAGGATGGTCAAAGACTCGGAGCCTCGCAAGTCCATCGGTGGGTTTAGAAGTCGAGTTGAATGGGTAAAGCTTTGAGTGAACTTCTGAGTGTGTCAAACTGGCTTTTGTTGCGTCCTAACCAGGAGGCGAGGGAGAGAGTGAGGAGGACGAGGAGGATGAAGCTGTGACCGAGCTGAAAAAGCCAAACAGTGATGAGGTAGGAAGCATCAGGATCAGGATCAGGACTGATGGCGTTTAAATGGCTGGTGATGGTGTTGAATGGGCTGATTGATGGATCAGTGGCGTGTGTTTTTCACAGGGCACAGCCAGCAGTGAGGTGAACGCCACAGAGGAGATGTCCACCCTCGTCAACTACATCGAACCTGTCAAGTTCAAGAGCTTTGAGGTGGCCTGCAGTAAGTGTGTGTGAGAGTGATGATCCAATCAGTCGGGTCGCACTAAGCTGTCGCACAGTTCACTGTCTTTTTTATTGTTTATCGTAACAGAACAGAATCACTATTCAGTCATTAAATAATTGTACTATGCAGGTACCTGCATATCCATCTATTCACATACAGGACCTAAAAAATGAAGAATGAAGGCACAAAATGTTTTCATATTTTATATATTCTTTTTTCTGTCCATCAGAGAGGAATAAGTTCTTTGAGATGTCATCATTTGTGGAAACTAAAGGCATGGACATTCTGAAGAGCTCACCCACGGCCTTTGTGGAGTATCCTTGACATCTTTAGCTTCTTTGTGTGTGAAGTCTAATTGCACTCTTTGCAAAGACTGTGTGTGCGTGTGCGTGCGTGTGTGGATACCTCACTTTGGACCTCCAAAATAGGAAAAGTAAAGCATGATGTCAGTGTTTTTTTCTGTTTCATTTTTGGGATGTATAATGCTGTGACATTTCAAATGGTATAACTTTTGTTTTTCCTTTTTTAATTAACTGTGTTATTGCCTTTTAAAAAAAGCCCAACATAGATACACACAATGGTTTCCATGACTTCAGAGGACATTGCATTGACTTCCATTCATTTCCTGGAGACTTACTCTAACCTTAACCATAATTACTAGTGTCTTGAGAACCTTAAACTAACCCTAGCCTCAGTCTTACTTTAAAACATGTCTTCACCTCAAAATGTAGTAATTTATCTTATAGGGACTTGATTTTTTTCCCATAAGGAAGACGAGTCCCCACAATGTGACTGTAATCAGATTTAGGTCCCCACAACATAAGGAATACCAGGTACACACACACTATATTCAATGTCATACCTTAACAACACTCCTCCAGGTATAATAAGAACCAGCTGAGCAGAATCTACCCTAAAGGCACAAGGGTGGACAGCTCTAACTACATGCCTCAGCTCTTCTGGAACGTTGGTTGCCAAATGGTGGCGCTCAACTTCCAGACCCTTGGTAAGTGCCATTGTTTCTTCCCGGATAACGAGGAAGTAGATGGGCTAAGAAGTTCAGTCTGTTTAAGTTTTCTTCTTTTCCCTGTTTAATTACTAAATTACTCAAATAAATTACACTTTTGACTCATTTCCAAGAAATGTAAATAAGGTCTTTTAAATGTCTTTTAGATTTATCTTTTCAATGGCTCCTCAGCCTCATAAATAGCTAAACACTCTCAGAGGCCAAGTTAAAGCACTCAGTCTCAACCTTTATCCCTATAAGTCCCTCTATCTCTCAATTTTCTTGGCATTTCCTTTAACCCTCCTCCATCTTAATGTCATCCTTCTCTCCCTTCTCCTTTTATTCCTGTGTTTATCTCTGTCAGACCTTCCAATGCAGCTAAACATGGGAGTGTTTGAGTATAACGGTCACAGTGGGTACCTGCTCAAACCCGAGTTCATGAGGAGGACAGACAAACAGTTTGACCCTTTTACCGAAAACATAGTGGACGGTATAGTCGCCAATACAATTAAAATTAAGGTGAGTAAGTGCTGATTTAAAGGGATTGTTTGGCTGCTGAAGGGTTGCTCTAATGACCACAGTGATTTTAAATTCCCCCAGGTCATCTCAGGCCAGTTCCTGACAGACAAGAAAGTGGGTGTGTATGTGGAAGTGGACACATTTGGACTTCCTGCTGATACAAAGAGGAAGTACAGAACCAAAACATCCAATGGGAACTCACTGGACCCCTTGTGGGACGATGAGATGTTTGTCTTCAATAAGGTAAGTTTTCTCACACGTACTACGTCAACTCTGTCTTTCTCACATCATCTTCTGTCCTAAACTGATATTAACACCACTTTCTGTCCAGGTGGTTCTGCCCACACTGGCCTCTCTGAGGATAGCAGTGTTTGAAGAAAATGGCAAGTTTATTGGCCACCGCATCCTCCCAGTGTCGGCCATCAGACCAGGTCAGTAAGCACACATAACATGCAGTACATATAAAAATGCAATAAACCATGTGGCAATTGACGTGTGGATTTAATTAATTTATTGACTGTTCTTGGGCAAAGTAGCCTGCAAGTTGTAGTAAAGCAATTCCCTCAAAAAATCAAAGCAATATTTTATGAAAAATATAAGAGTAATCAGAAACCATGATGGACTTAGTTTAGACATTAGAAAATGTCAGCTGTGTGTCAACAGGGAGAAGTTGAAAGAAATCCTTTTGGTTTGGATTGTCTTGCGTTAAATGCTCAACAGTACAGGAAAGCACTTTACTTGTTTGACTGGATGTGTACTCACAGTTGAGAACAAAATTATTAACTCCTATGAAAATGTCATTGTTTAAAAGGTATTTCCCAAGTGCTGTTAAACAGAGCTGAGTTTTTAACACAGATTATTCATATTGGAAGCATGTCCTTTAGTCAGATGAGACAAACTGGAGCTCTTTGTCCACAGAGACATTGCTTATGTTTGGAGAAAGAAGGGAGAAGCGTATAACCCAAAGAACAGCGTCCCTACAATGAAATACGGTGGTGTGAGTATTATGCTGTTGGGATGCTTCAGTGAGTCTGGAACTGGGAATCTCATCAAGGTGGAAGGAACCATGAAGAAAGAAGGATATGTGAAGATTTAGAAAGAAAACCTGAAGCAGTCAACTGGGTCACTTTGTCTTCCAACACGACAACGACCCAAAACATACGTGGCTCCTGGTGAAGAACTACCTCCAGAAGACCAAAGTGAACGTTATTGACTGGCCTGCACAAAGTCCTGACTTAAATCCCATTGAAAATCTTTGGGGTGAACTGAAGACGTTTGAAAAGCTGTGTTAAAAAATTTGCTCCGTTTAACTGAACTTGAATGAAATTTTCATTGGGTTAATAATAATTTGGTCTTCAACTGTACGAGTTTTCTGTTCTGCCTTGTAGTGTCTCATAAGTCCATGAGCAGAGTGGACACATTTTGGTGCATGAAGAATAATAATGACTAATTTACTGTACATCCTTGCTTCCTTCTAGGCTACCACTACATCAACCTGAAGAATGAGTTAAACCAGCCTCTACTGCTGCCCTCCCTGCTGGTTTACACTGAGGCTCAGGACTACATTCCTAATGAACACCAAGGTAACTACACCACATCGCTCCTCTCCTCTCCTCTCCTCTCCTCTCCTCTCCTCTCCTCTCCTCTCCTCTCCTCTTTCTTTTCTTTCTTTTCTTAAATCTAGAATTGTTAGTTGACTTCTGTCACAGTGTTACGTTTTTTTTTAAGCTTACTAACACACTTTTATTCCTAAAAGTGGTGGATAGAATTGAGGGAAACACCTTTAACTTTGCTGCTCCATTAGGTTGGAACAGTTTACAAAAACATCTAAACCTTACAGAGCTTTAAAATAACTGGAAGTCATCTGAATCTGGCTGTGGAGGTTTTAACTGCCCTGTTTTATGACTGAATGCTGAACGTTTTATGATGTTTTAATATTTGAATCCTTTTATCGTTTTTCTTTTTGAAGAATATGTAATGTCTGTAGATTTTATCTGTCTGCAACCCTGTTTTTGCTGTCAGAGTACGCAGAGGCTCTGACCAACCCCATTAAGCACATCAGTGAGTTGCACAAGAGAGAGACACAGCTGGCCGTTCTCCTAGAGGACAACAGTGAGGTGACACACACACATCTGTCCACTGAAAGCCCAAAAAATTGTTGTTTATGTGTGGACTAAGACCAAAACATTTCCCCTCTGCCCTTAATTTAGGCAAATATCAGATCAGATTTTCACTGATTCTTGTGTAATAAAAAAAAGTTCCTTTTTTTCCAGCATGTTCCAAACCAGCCTAAAGACGGAGAGAGCAAGAGTGTAAGTGTCATTCCAGTCCGACCTCCTTCACCCTTCAGCTTCCCGCCTAGCCAACCGTTTGAATCCCCTGACATCAAATTACCTCCACCAGGTACACACACACACACACACACACACACACACCTGTCATTTATCTGTGTTGACCTTCACCGGGTTCAATGAAAGGAAGCAAATGTTACATGTCTCTGTATGTTGTCTTCACTGCGCAAATATCCTTTATTATCTATGCAGTTGAAATACTGTGATGAAAGCATGCGCTTCATTTGTCGATAATTATCTTCAGATGCTTCTACCAACAAATGAACACAGTATTTTCTCACTGTGTTGTGATTTTTTTTTTTTCCAGACGGTCATGTTTCCATGATTTAAAACTACATTTGAAGAAAATCCCAAGAAGGATTTTCGTATTTCATCATGTCTTTTTGTATTCTCTGTCTTCCATCTCAAACAAGTGTGCTTCTCCTGTATTTTTCTTGCTCTGCATGTCTGTGTGTGTGTGTGTGTAGCACCAAGTCAGAAGGAGGATCTCATAGCTACTGTTCTGACAGGTAAGGTCACCACAGCACATTCATGTCCACACTGTGGGAGTGGATGTTTCACACCTGTGTCACATCTTAGAACATTTCTTAGGCTGATAATTATTGGGATTTTTTTTCCCCCACTGTGTCAGTTGTACGGAAGATTCCTGTGAGCTATTTTTCATAATTCTTTTTCTGTGTCTGTTTGTTTGTCTCACAGACGTCCAGGTTTACTCTACAGAGGAGCTGAAGCTGCAGAAGAACTATGTTAAGCTGCTGAAGAAACAGAGCAAAGAACTGAAAGAGCTGCGCAAGAAACACCTCAAAAAGGTGCACACACAGGCCCATGTCCAAAAGATTTAAGATTTAGTGCCATATGCATTTTATTTACGTGATGGAATTTTGCAGAATTGCATATAAAATTGATGTGAAAATGTTCTAGATCCTGGAAATTCACTTTTTTTTGTCTGCTACAAAACAAATTGAGTTTTGTGCATGTAATTGTGTTTGCACAGGTGTGGAATCTGAGTAAGGAGCAACAGAATCGCAGTAGTCAGCTTCAGTCTGACACCCAGAGGAGGCGCAATCAGATAGAGAAACATCTGAAACGTAGCATTAAGAAAAAGTAAGGATGGGAGGACACATGGGAGTGTGACAGACGACAGACGAATGAAACAAATAATGAGTAGTTTTTAGCAGGTGAATTAGTTTCACCTGACCACATAATGTGTGCATCTGTGTTCAGTGAACCACATGAGCCAGTGCAGAGCGAACTGACAGCATTAGATCAGGAGCTACAGAAGCAGACGGTCCAGCTGAGAGAGTGGCAGATGCAGGAGCTGCTGAAACTTCGACAGGAGCTTCACGCGCTAGAGAGAGAGAAGCAACACGCACACCTGAAACAGGTAACGTCACATGTGAGAAGCATCATGGCCGCACACACCATCAAAGGTGCACGTAGAAAAAGAAGCTCCGGTTCATCTGCACAGTGATGTGTTGACGAGCGCTCGTCTCCTCTGCTGTTTTTTCAGGCCGTACAGAAGTTAAAGGAGACGGCAAACGAATGCCAAGCGGCTCAGCTGAAGAAGCTCAAGGAGCTGTGTGAAAAGTCAGTGCCATGTGACTTTCCCCACAGCTTTTATTGACCACAAGCATCTACTTTTGCAAAAAAAAAAAAAAAAAAGTTACTTGGATCTTGTCTGTGTCTGCATCTGCAGGGAGAAGAAAGAGCTTCAGAAGATCCTGGACAGGAAGCGACAAAACAGCATCGTAGAAGCCAAGAGCCGTGACAAAGACAAGGCAGAAACATGGCAAGAATGAGGCCGTTTACCTGAGCACATATTGGTAGATATTCAAGCAGTCACTCCTCATTTTGATCTTTCTCTTTTTCTCTTCACTCTGCAGGGAACTGAATGAGATCAACAAGAAACATATTCAAGATTCAGTCGCCTTAATCCTCAGGGCAAGTTCCCACTCTAGTGCACACATTCTCTCAATAGCGATCTTTGATAATATCTATTTATTGCATTTATTTTCCTTTCTACTGTCATCAACTTTAAACCACCCGTTCTCCTTTCTTCTTCTGCTTGACCTCCTAATTCATATTCATTGTAACACTAACATTCTCCCTCCTTCGTGTCACTTTTCGTCCTCCCCTCTCATGGTCCCGTCCTCACTCTGCAGCTGGAGGAGGCTCAGAGCAGGAGACAGGAGAAGCTGATGCTGAAGCAGCGGGAGGTGCTGCAGCACATAGACGACGAACTGCCACAGGTGAGCACCGCACTGAAGTTAGTATGATAATACACCTTTTTATAAAGATACAATCTCTTACTTTGGGGGAAAAAAGCTTTCTTTCTGATAGTGTTTTAGTAAAGGTCCAGTGTGTGAGATTTAAGGGGGGTTATCAACAGAAATGGAATATAATCTATACTTTTTATGTATTATCATCTGACAGTTCTTGTTATTACAGGGGGAGCAGTTTTTTGTACATAGTTTGCCATGTTATATTTATGTACGGAAGCCTTGAATGGACAAATCAAGCACTGGCTCTAGGGAGGGGTTTCTGAAGGCCACAGTAGTTTTACATATATTGCTTACGTATGCAACTTCACCCCGAGATGCCACTGTTTTTTACACAGTGACCTTAACATTTCATTCATACATTTGTTCTTAAAGGTCCAGTGTGCAGGACGTAGTGGCATTTAATGGTGAGACTGCAGATTGTAACAAATGGAGCGCCTTTGGTGGCCTTTACTTTCTAAAATTGGATGTTGTTCTCCCTCGTTTGCATAGTAAGCTTTCACTTAATAACCCGAATCCCATATAAAAGGCTGATTCTAAGGCAATGAAAACCAAATGATTCTTATTTTAAAGCATTCATTCACTTTTACAAACATACGTGTTGGTAATATATTCACTTTCTGAGAAATAACCTTCATAAATGTCACAGAATAGAGTTTCTGAGAAAACTGTCAGATACGTGAACTAAAGTAAAAGATCATAATGCTTTATAAAAACCAAAGAATAAAATTATGTATTATGAATTTCAAATGAATTTTATTGGTATGAGTGTGGATTTGTGTCGCTTTTAACAGATAAACATTGGTGAATCTTTTTATAAACTGCCTGAAATGTGGGTGAAGGAAGACTATTTTGAAATGGTTCATTTGCCATGAAAGCAAATCGGTGAGCTACTGAAAGACGCGTTTTCTCTCCAGCTGAAGTCTCAGTTGCAGAGGGAACTGGAGGAAGAGTATCGGCGACTTCCCGAGGAGATCTGCCAGCACCTGCAGCTGGAGCTCCAGAACAAAGGTCTCCAGAAGGACGCGCTCTTCTCGCCCTTTTCCAACCACAGCAGCTCCAGCCCCAGTTCCGGCTCGGGCCCCCCCTCCAACTGCTCCACGCCCTCAAACCCGTCAACGCCCAACCGGAGCCTCTGGAACAGGAGCATGGACAATAGCACTGCCTCATTGGCTGATTCCACTTCCTCGTCCACCACTCCAGTCCAATCAGAGGCCGAAATGTCTTTCAGTTAAAATCAGAAAATGTATTTTGTGTAAAAAGGAAAATAGGTACATTCAACTGGGGTCTATAATGAATATAATGTGGGATAGTAATGATATAGATTATTGACTAATTTTATTCTTTTTATTACAGACTGATTTGTGTCTACAGAGCTATATTATTTTTTATTTTGCAGTTTTTGTCACGACACATGATGCCTTTAGTTGGAGGATTTCAGAATCATAACCAAATGTTTGTTTTTACATTCGTTTCCCTTGTTTTGTTTCTTTTCCTTACTTTTTTTTGTCCTTTCATTCCCTTTTCTTTGCATCATGTCCATTTTCTTTGTGCTGACACTTTTTTTTGACTTGACATTTTGTGAAAGCTTTAAATTGTGCGGAGAAAGGAACGAGAAACTTTAGAAAACGTAGTAACATAGACCCTGTTGGGCCAAGTGATTACCATGAGGGATATAAAATTTTAATCTCATCACACATTTTTGATATTTTGCCTTAAAGCTATGTCAGACTGATGATGCTTTGGAAATAGTAATCTTCCCAACTTATTAATAGATAAGGAGTTGTTTAAAAATCCATTTTCCCATTCTAGAATGATCAAGTTTAGAGAAGGGTATAATCCAGAAATTAGTATCAAGAGGGAATATGAAGGAAGAGAGGAGTGAATTTGTGTCCTGATTTTAAAGTTTTATCTGTAATGTCAGCAGCTGTCCAGTAAGTGGTGCTGCAGCCTTTGTGGTTGAAGCTGCACATCCGTGCTATTATTCTGTACCCACTCTCTCAAACACACATTATTGGTGCAAAAGCCTCTAAAATTCATAGGCCTTTAAAAAAATAGAACTCCACTTACACTTATTCTGTCAAGTGGGTGTGACCAGAAGTTTGTCTTATTAGCGTCTGTGGGCTCTAATACTTGATGTAAATGTCTGCTTCTGTGTGTGTGTGTGTTGGTGCAGATATCATGCGACTGTAACAGCCCAGAGAAGGGACATGACACAAGGCTCATCTTTATCCGTCGTATCCCCTCGGTTTGAGACGCTGTGGCGAACGATCTCCCCAGAATGTGACCACTTAATCTGCTCCGATGTTTTTAAGCGTCGTTCACCGAAGTCACGGTTTTCTTTCACTTCACAGTCACAGTCATGGAAGCTGCTTTTAAGTTTAGTTTCCACGTGTTCTCAATAGTCATAGGAACAACTTGTGTACATTTTATTTCAAGGATCAGTTTTAGAGGTGGTCTATCCAGATGTGTCAGTGTGGCATTTTTAAGCCATTCAAACTAAAAGGTACTTTTACTTTAATTTAAAAGTGTGTGTTTTTGTGTCCTTCAAAGCTTCTGCACTCTCTGTCTACATTCTATTTTTTTTTTGAAAAAACAAAAAAAAAACGTTAGTGGTTGTTTATTATTCATGTCCACATTAAGGGGTTAAAGGTTGGCACCCCGTGTACTTTGTGTATATGTTAAGCTGTGCGTGTATTTTACTACTGACCACAAGTGCTCGAGAGGGACGGAGGTGGAGGAAGACTCCTGACTTGTCGTCCTCCACGTCCCTCCCTCGATGAGCACTGGCTGCCTGTCTGTCTGATTGTCTCCCCTCACATGTGCGCACACAACCCCCCCCTTGTAAACTATTTAAAAATGTCATTTTAACAACCTTTTTTTCCCTTTTGTGGTTATTTAAGTTTTTATAGATGGAAGAAGGTGTAGAATTGATGCTGCTTTTAAAGGTTTTCATATAATCAGTCCCCCCTAAAAGTTGAGGTTGTTCGTGGAATTATACTCTTCCTGAAAATAGCATGAAGCCAATAACAGTTATGGAATTGTTGAATATAGCTCGTGAAGAGTCCACTGGTTATGAATATGCTTATTGACTTAGTATCTATTATCTCTAACTAATACAGTGTATTACAGAGTCATAATATGAACATCCAAAGGTTTATTGGCCAAAAAAGTAGATACATTCCTTGCATGACTGTTTGTCTGTTTTTAGAGTTCAGGTATTCACAACTTCTTCTGTTGTTTTTAACCTCCACCTGCACGCTTTTACCAGACACTTGAGAGTTTTCCAGTCTGTTCCTCCAGTCTGTTCCTCTGACATGTACATGTATAGAACCCAAAGTTTCTGTGCTTTTTTGTGTGGAATGTATCCATGCTTGGTGGTTTTTATGAGGTCAAGTGGCTGCTGGCAAAAAAAAAAGAGAGCACATTTTGAATATCTGACGAGGCACGCGTTCAACGTCTTTCTTCTTTATATTTTTTGTCTCTTCTTTCTGGCGCTTAAAGTTAAAACACCAGATAAATAGGAATATGAGGCTTGTTGTCAACACTTGTTTCAAACCTGCCCTTGACATAAAATGTCTTAACCAATTTTTTTACCAAATGTGGTCAAACTTGAGAAATCTAACAACAGAATAGCAGAAGGAAATGTTGAATTCAAAAATCCAAGATGAAACATGGTCATGTATGTATGTAAATCTGGAGACCCAATCGTGCAGAAACAGGTAGTTTATTCTGGATTACTGTCAGTGGATGTGGAAATATAGCATGGATTAGGATTGGTTTTCGTACTGTGGTGAACAGTGTCATTTAGTTTTCATATATAGGACCATATTTGTGGGACTTTGACCTTTACCTACATGATAATAAGGACTGAGACCAGTATCAGCATCATCATCTGTGTAATCTGAGGCTGAACAGCGGTGGTGAAATATTAATGAGTCTCCTAAGTATTAAATCATTACACATCATGATGGACTTGAAGTTAAAATTCCTTGTAGGGCCATTGCTTCTCTTTTAATGTGTTTATTTTGAACTCTTCATTTATATTAGATTGCCCTTATCATTATTTAATATTGTTGATTGAACAAATGTGTAATCGCATAGTGAAAAAGCTCACAGATTTATTACACAACACCACGGCTCCTCTCTGTTCTGTTGTGTGTAAATAAACACTTCAACGCCGGTGTTAATTTTGCTTTACTAGAGTTATTGATCTTTTTTAGTGTCGTATAACTGGGTTAATAATAATAATAATAATAATAATGTGTAAAACAGGCCGATATGCTGCCGTTTCTTGAAGCATAAATATGTGGTAAAGAAGCATTAAACTCTGACTTCCACTGCAAACCTTGACGATAATTCAGTGTAATGTCGGACTCTGTCATGTGTGGCCCCGACACACACACACACACACACACGCACAGAAGCACAGCAGGTTTACGCCCAGAGCTAGTTCCAAATGAAGCCTCCGGGTCATTTCTTGCCATCTGTGAGCTTTTCTGTCCTCTTTATATTGAAAACATGGATCAATGGACAAAAACAATATCACACTCTGGCACAAACGCAGCAGTGTTCCAATAAAAACTGCTCACTTCAGCGTCACGCACACTAAAAAAGGCCTTTTTGATCCTATTTGTAGACATGTGGTGTAATTAGTCTCCTGCTGGTCGACCCCAAGGCCTCGGGCTGCAGTCTCTTCTCTGTCCCACTGTCCCTCTGTCCCACTTCTGTGCCCCCAGTTTTATCTGACCGTCTTTTACCGTTGGACCAGAGTAATAAGTCACAAGCAGCAGTTGTGTTTGGACTCTTCGATTATACGTCAGAAAACTATACGACCTGCAGAAAGATTTTCCTAACGCTGTACATTTAATGTATATGATAGTTGAATGTAAAGGGAATCATCATTTCTATATGATTAATGTGACTAAACCATATGAGTAAATATTCACCAATAAATTCCCACCCACCTCTCTAAACAACCTTGGTTCTTTTTTCTTTCCCTGTCAAAACCTCCACCTGTGTATTGTTAATTTCTCCTTCAGGTTGAAACTGATGTTTGATTTCAGTATAACACAGTATATGTCATTTCCAAAGTTTCATTCTTTGGACACACAATACATGTCGTACATGCGTCTTCATGTGTCAAGTAAAGTTTGTTTCTGTGGCAGAAGCTTTACAGGCATAGTTTAGGTTAAAATAAAACATTACAACATCAACCATGTACAGAAAAAACGTCTCCCTTGTGTCAAAGATGCCACCAATACCCTAAAAGTAAAAGTCAGACATGTCATGTATTTGTTTCTATCTCAAGCCGTTTTATTTTCTACTTTGAAAGCCACAGTTATTCTCTCATGATACCAACAACCTCCAAGACAGACTAAACATAAAATAACTCTTTTAGCAGGTTTTTTTCCTCCCCGACACTGCAAACGTAGCTCAGTTGGTTAAAGTGATTCTATAAAGTTTCACCATGTTTTATTAAAAAACACTGACCTGGATGAGAAAGGTAAGAACACCAAGAAATGCAGCATAAGATTAAAAAGACCTGCAACCTAGTCTGATGATAAAGCATCTGATCCTGCATGCACAAATGAAATTTGGTTTAAATGCGATGAGTTTTGACGGAGAAATGAGATCTAGTTTTGCAGTTTTGCCCATTATAAGAGATGGGCATTTCTTAAAAAAGTTGTAATTTTTCGGACATCATCAGTGGGTAGATTCTTACCAAACTTTAAAGGTAGCATACTTGGATGACCACCTACCCATCACATAAAAATAATTAATTTATAATATAAAAGCATCATAATTAATGATACTTTTATTTCGAGAATCAGCGGAAACAGCCGAAAGCCCGATGAATTGCAGGAGCAGGTGGCTCAGTGGATAAAGACGTTGCTGAGATGTTCTGAGGTCACAGGTTCTGTTCTTACAATGACTTTAAAGTTCAACATCCAAAAGTGAAGATTGACAGGAGGCAAAAATTCCACAATGGACCAGAGATTCATGGCATTGTGTTTTTTTTCCACAACCATAAAGTTTCTCAGTCCACAAGGCAGCAGAATGAGAGTGAACGCATGAAACTGACTGGTGTCTCTGAGGTTCTAAGTTCAAATCTTACATTCAATTTAACTTTATTACAATTTTTAAATTTAAATGACATCAACAAGGTTCAGTTCTGCAGCTCCGTCAGAACAGCGTGTGCTGTAAGAAGAAGACTTGTATGTCTGAGCTTGTCACTTCAAATCTCCACATGATGCTTTGTTTTTGGTTCAAGAGTCAATATAAACAGTCAAAGGCTCTTAGAAAACCTGCGCACCTGTCGAAGCAGGTGGTTCAGTGAATAAGAACGCTGCTCTCAAGTTCTCAGGTCACAGGTTCAGTTCTTATAAAGAACAAGACTTTTTTAACTGTTCCTCATCCAAAGTGAAGATTGAAAGGAGACGAAAAATCTCACCTACCCCAGGAACTGATGGTGTGGTGGCTTTGTTCACAGCCATAAACATGGTTGGTCAGTTCACAAGGTTGCAGGTTTGATTCCACACCTGTGTGTTTGTGATTGTGGCCAAGGTGTGGTTTCTAACAGTCTATTTCTTAACATTATTAGATGTATTTTCAGACATATATAAACAGAGACCACATCATGCTGGTGTAGGATAATGGCCCAGTGGTTAATACTACTGACTTTGGCATTAGAGAGTGCAGGTTCAATTCCTGACCAGGGTGTAATCACCAAATTGGGAAGGTTGTATGTTGTAGGGTTGCTACGGCAAGGGGGAGCCAGGACGCTAGGTCAGAGGGGGAAATCTTAGTTTATCCCCGCAGTTTAAGTAAATTCGGTAAATCAACTCTCTAAAATTGGACACTAAAAGCTGACCGATAACATGAGGCCAGTGAAAGTAGAGCAGAATCTCCCGCTTGTCCTAGAAACAATGCAGCAGCACAGTCTCTCTCAAAGTAACTGAGGCATGTAGAGTTAATGAATTAGAATAAAAGTGAGAATGATGACACTTAGATAATTTAATTTTGCACAGGAATATAAAGTATTGCTCTTTAAATCTCTTAAAAAAAAAAGAGACTGTTCTTTAAATCTCTTAAAAAAAGTACAAAGTATAATAAATCTTATCACTTAGTAATAAATTTTCCCATGTGTCACAGTGTGCAAAATTAAATTATCTAAGTGTCATCATTCTCACTTTTATTCTAATTCATTAACTCTACATGCCTCAGTTACTTT
This sequence comes from Brachirus orientalis, assembly GCA_016785285.1. NCBI lineage: Eukaryota > Metazoa > Chordata > Actinopteri > Pleuronectiformes > Soleidae > Brachirus > Brachirus orientalis. The sequence continues at coordinate 1,253,630 of JAFBJR010000042.1, forward strand.
GAGAGAGACTGTGCTGCTGCATTGTTTCTAGGACAAGCGGGAGATTCTGCTCTACTTTCACTGGCCTCATGTTATCGGTCAGCTTTTAGTGTCCAATTTTAGAGAGTTGATTTACCGAATTTACTTAAACTGCGGGGATAAACTAAGATTTCCCCCTCTGACCTAGCGTCCTGGCTCCCCCTTGCCGTAGCAACCCTACAACATACAACCTTCCCAATTTGGTGATTACACCCTGGTCAGGAATTGAACCTGCACTCTCTAATGCCAAAGTCAGTAGTATTAACCACTGGGCCATTATCCTACACCAGCATGATGTGGTCTCTGTTTATATATGTCTGAAAATACATCTAATAATGTTAAGAAATAGACTGTTAGAAACCACACCTTGGCCACAATCACAAACACACAGGTGTGGAATCAAACCTGCAACCTTGTGAACTGACCAACCATGTTTATGGCTGTGAACAAAGCCACCACACCATCAGTTCCTGGGGTAGGTGAGATTTTTCGTCTCCTTTCAATCTTCACTTTGGATGAGGAACAGTTAAAAAAGTCTTGTTCTTTATAAGAATTGAACCTGTGACCTGAGAACTTGAGAGCAGCGTTCTTATCCACTGAACCACCTGCTTCGACAGGTGCGCAGGTTTTCTAAGAGCCTTTGACTGTTTATATTGACTCTTGAACTAAAAACAAAGCATCATGTGGAGATTTGAAGTGACAAGCTCAGACATACAAGTCTTCTTCTTACAGCACACGCTGTTCTGACGGAGCTGCAGAACCGAACCTTGTTGATGTCATTTAAATTTAAAAATTGTAATAAAGGTGCACTGAATGTAAGATTTGAACTTAGAACCTCAGAGACGGTCAAGTCGTGTTCTGACAGACTGAGCTGCTCATCCTGATGCTTTCGCTCTCATTATCTCAGATTTTATAGAATCACTTTAACCAACTGAGTTATCTGCTCAAACACTGCTACGTTTTCTTGGAATTTCAAATAATAATAATAATAATAATAATAAGATGGAATTGAACCTGCATCCTCAGGACCTCAAAGCAGCTCTCTAAACCAACGAGCCACTTGCTCAGCCGTTAATGAGCCTTTACACAGATGTTCTGACTGTTTCTACTGAATTCTGGGCTTCAAATGGCACATAATTACAGAGGATTTGAACCTTCAACTTTAGACCTTCCAAAACATTGTTTGTTGAATAACAAGTTCACCAATTAACCAGCTAAAAATTGTCAAACTCAGTTTATTCATGAAGGCAGATTTGGACTCAGGAGAGGCGAGGTGATCAATGTAGCGTGTCACTTCCTGTCTTTATTCCTTCTTTATCCTGTCTCGATTCCCCCCATCTATTTCTCTGTCTGTCCCTCTTATCCTCTCTCTCTCTCTCTGTGCCTATCTGCATGCTTCTTTTTCATCCTCTACTCCACGGTCTCCCTCAGGACTTCTGTGTTTATGCATCTCTTCGTCTCGTTCTTCTCCAGTGGAGGACGGAGACGTGTCTTACTGTTGTGGTTACTGCGGGGTTGCCGTAGGAATAACAGCTGCCACTTTGTTGTTTGGAGCTGACAGGGATGAACGAGGAAAAAGGGAGGAAGTGCAACAGGGTGAAAAAGAAGCCGAAACACAAACAGTTTCAAACCTCTAAGTCAAAGTTTTTGGAGTTTTTTTTTTAATCCTCTCAGTGATATCTGTCTCTGACCAAACACACAAACTCTTTCCAAAGTGCCTCATAGCAAATTGGGGAATCACACTCGCGTTGTTTATTGTCCAACAGAGCAACACAGTGGTGGTGCTGGTCAAGTATGTGTGTGTGGTTATACGTGTGAGAATAATTCTCCAACAAAGTTTACCCTGTGGCCACAGCTGTAAATGGGCTCGTTGTGTTGCCATGTAAGAAAGCGGTGAATGCTCAAGAGTTCACTAATTACTGTTTATGTATTTATTATTTTTAGTTGATTAGTAATTTATGTTAAAAGGAAATGCACAAACAAAGGTGAGTTTGACCTCATTCTAACCCAGCAAGCATTTAACAGGGGCGTCACGGATATATCACGGAACAGTAAGGATGTCCAAAATGTGCCAAATATGTCACAGTATGGTAAGGAACGTTAGAGTAAGGTGTTCAAAATGTGCCAAATATATCACGGAACAGTAAGGATGTCCAAAATGTGCCAAATATGTCACGGAACAGTAAGGATGTCCAAAATGTGCCAAATATGTCACGGTATGGTAAGGAACGGTACAGTAAGGTGTCCAAAATGTACCAAATATGTCACGGAACAGTAAGGATGTCCAAAATGTGCCAAATATGTCACGGTATGGTAAGGAACGGTACAGTAAGGTGTCCAAAATGTGCCAAATATGTCACGGAACAGTAACAGTAAGGTGTGTTGGAGGCAACAATCTGACCTGGAGGCCCCTTCAAGGCCCTGGTTCCCTCCAAAGAGGGTTCTTCATCATCAAACCACACTTTGACTGTCTGGCTCTTCAACCAGGATCAACAACCACAGAAGATCCAACCGGGAGTAAAGTGTCCCAACAACACAGCTGCTCGTGCCATGAGAGCACTCAAACCCTTGGTCAGGTGATGGTTCTACTCTTGGCCTCAGCCTCGGACTTAGAAAAAACTCAGTTTGTTCTGCAACACGGAACATGTGACACACACACACAGGAGACATCATAATTAAAATGACTGTGAACTCAAATCATAGAACAAGAATATTGCACATTCCCTTTGTATCCATGCGACATCTGTAAAAGACCCATGTGTCCCAAACTCCTTTTACATTATACTGGGACAAAATAGGAGAAAAGACAAAGAGGCAGGTCTGAGCATTTGCCAGTGAACTTTTATTTTATCTTTGAGAAAAAGAAAGAAAAAAAAATTGGTCTTTGTAAACATATAGATCCTTTTTTCTTGTCATGTCATTTTCAGCGTTTAAAAATACCCTTTACTCGTAACTACGGCATTTCCAACAGCAACACTGTATTCATGCATCGAACACACTCGTGGATGATATGAAGAGATGCACGTCCTCACACACACACTCACTCACACACACACTCACATACACACACACACACAGTAAAAAGGATAAGAACACACTCATTGTATTTCTCTACTTTTCTAACTTGTGGCTCCACTCTGAGGGCTTTAGTACTATTCTAATCACCTGAAAACACAAATCAATCAAGACAAATACATTAGTAATATAATACAAAATGGGAAAATAATAATACTAAATGTTAATATTAAAAGCACTTTGTGAAATCATAAACAAGACTGCATGAGAAGTAAATGAAATGATGAGGGCAAATTCAGAAGGTAAACAGCAATAAAGTGGCACAAACAGAACAGAGAGGTAAATCAAAACAAAAAAGACACAAACAAAAGAGGGGTTTTAAATAGTAAATGTGGCAAAAAAAAAAAAACCAAGAATGTAAACATTTGTTCGTTATGAATTTGCTCATTATTATTGACTATAGTTAAATACATCAATGTCAACATTTACCCAAGCATACGACTGCAGCACTGACACTTCATCATGATTCTGCATGTTCTGCTAAAGAAATGTGAAGAAAAATCTCATCGTTAAATACTAAACAACAACATTAAATTAATTATGTGGATAAATACAGGCAAATTATGCACTTTTACATTGAAATTGTTAAATAATCCAAGAGGACAGACAATAAAATCAGAAACCGAGGAATCGCGTTTTGAAAAAAAAAGTGTTTCTTCCATAGAATTTGAGTGGGGGAACGTGCAACCTGAGGCAGCAGCTGTTGTGTCCAACAAACCTGGTGAGATTAAGTTAGGCTTTGAAGAAAACACTGGATTATTTCAGATTGTCGTGGTTTTGTCAGCATTCATTCATTTCTATTTCTTGGTTGTTGTTTTTTTTTTTTTGTTCTTAATTTGAAAAATCTTGGTGTCTACATGAAAAAAAAAAACAAAACAGCTTTGCAATCATGTTCAGGTTCACAAATATGCAAATGTAAAAAACCCTCTTGTCCTCAGAATGTTACCCTGCTGTCACACACACACAGGTTTGCACTTCTATCAAAGTGAGGACCCTCACAGACATACTACATTCCCCTAGCCCCTTACCCTAACCTTAACCATCACAACTAGATGCCTAACCCTAAAACCAGGTCTTAACCCTGAAAAAGCCCTTTTAAGGGGTGAAAAAGTGAGGACCAGCCAAAATGTCCTCACTTTGTCAAAATGTCCTCACTTTGCAGGTGTTTATATGATTTTTGGTCCTCACTCTGCAACAAGAACACACACACACAGGTTTCCATGACTTCAATTGACTTTGTTGACTCATAATATTTCCAGGAGTCTGACTCCTGGAAATGGTCCCCATAAGAAAGACAAGTCCCCATAATGTGACTCTGGAAACAGATTTAGGTCCCTACAACATCAGGAATACCAATCACACACACACACACATGCATGGGAATCCAATTTTTGGACATTTTGGCATTCTAATTCATTAATCTAGCGTATGGGACTCAGCCAGGGACACACAGGGAGAAGCCTCATAAGGAGATCACAACGCCATCACACACACGCACACACACAAAGCCACAAATACACATGTAGGTGTGTGCACAGATGAATACACAAGCGTACACAATCAATGGGAGGCCGAAAAAAACAGACATGCTGAAAAGATGCACATATGTTAAAATCACGGTCAGACCTTTACCTTTGCTGAAGGTAAAGGGCAAATAGACAAAGTAAAAGATGACGACACACACACACACACAAAGTACCTCACACACACACAAAGTACCTCACACACACCAGCACCAGAAGACAACAGCTCGCAGCAGGATGGTCACTAAGCAACAGGCAAGAGACTAAAAATATGGTTGCATTTCTACACTTACTTAGAAAGCGTGCATTTACACACACACACACACACAGCTGTCCTCCAGCAAAAAAAAAAAAAGGCTTATCAACCTTTAAAAAGCTGACATTTCTAAATTGGCCGCAGCATTCTTGTGTTCCTGTGGCGTCAGCGGCACCATTATCCCGCCCTCTCCTTCTCCCACTGGCAACTGTTCCCCAGACGGTGAAGTCATTGAGGAAAACAAGAAACGCAAAAAAAAAAAAAAAGACTGGGCCGGCCCGTCGCCATGCCAACAAGTGTGTGTCATGTCAAAAGTGGCACCCGCCTAATGACCTCTGTCATTTCTGCTGGTTATTGATTCAAACATGTCAGCATTCAAAGCCTTAGCAACCACTGAAAACATGGACATCACGGTCTGGGTCATAATGGTTTTTTTTTTTTTTTTTAAAATACTACGTGGACATTTAGAAACTGGAGGGAGGAAGTGGACAGACGTGAGCTGACACAACACATGATGACTCACACGACCAAAACACTCGCAAAGGTTCTCTGGAACCGTTCAGTTCAGCTGCACGGACGTCATCCCAACGCATTCACCTGTTGATTGTTGTCTTTCAAAGACAAGATAATGACTTAACAGTGACTTTGACTTTTAGGACGAATGGAAGCCAGAGGCCAGAATCATCTGCAAGAGCAAACGAGCAAGATCTTAGCCCTGGTTCTTGTGAGATTGTTGCATTTCGTGTCGGATAACGACTCGATTGAATAAATATGCTCATTTAAACTGCAGGGCCTGAAAAAGAAGAAGCTATTTTTGAACATTTTCCCTAAGAAAAACAGTAATTCTGTAAGAGTGGTGTGTGCATCCATGAGTACACTGCACACAGGAAGCACAGTTCATTCAGCATATTCTATTTAGCTAGTTTGCAATAATGTAAATAAATAAATGAGGGCTTAAATAAATCAGGGTTAAGGTTCCATAATTGACACGTTTCCAGACAAAACTATCATAACTATCATTGACCAAGGTAGTTAATGCATACAGACAGTTTTTACTCTCACTGATCAATGACCCTTTTCTCCAAAACACCCTCCGTTCTCACATTTGCACAAAGACGACCTTGTCGAAAAGCTGCCGTCTGTTCAGCCTGGTCCCCGACACCATTTACTGCGGAAATCAGCAGGTATTTATTTGTGCATATTCAACATGTCGCACGATGATGGGCAGGTAAATTGTTGTTTTTCTCTTCAAGAACAGCAGTAAAACCAAAAGCTAGATTACCGTTTCCTCTGGAGAGGATTAAAATTCAGATTCACAGTCCTCATCGGGGCCAGTCGTGAGGAACAAGCACTCGCTTTTCCATCTATGCTGTTGTTTACAATGTATTTAATAAAAATCTGCACCAACACGCCTTATGCTGCCTCCTTGTGTCATATATATATACACACACACATATATATATATATATATATATATGGTGGAAGCATCAACAGAAATGCTTCTCATTCACGTGATGCCAAACTGCATTGTGGGTCCATTTTTGCTTTGCTTGCGTTTACTTGTGTGTGGCGGAACTTGAGAAACCTTCCACTGGCCAATCGAAATCACAAAAAGGAGACGAGGCTGTCGTCAGAGCAGCGACACACTGGCACGACTCGCGTGCCTAAATTAACAAACCTTCCACAAACACAACATTAACTGCACGATCGATCACATCTGGCCATAAGTCTGAGCGTGTTTACGAAGCTTTCTCTCTTTCCTTCTTTCTCCTTGTTTGAGCTACAGACGCAGCGTATTCACTGACAGTAAGATAAAACTGCACACACTGAAAACGGATGGTTCTTATATCAAATCTTTGGATAACAGAGACTGTGTGTGTGTTCACAAAGAAAACATCCCGCTGCAGAACACACGGCCGTGTCCTTGATTCATGTTCACCATCTCACAGCTGCCCGTCCTTAAAGTTCCTCCTTGAACTTTGTATCAGAGAGTGAAGGGGCCGTGCTGGGCCTCTCTCATCCTCCTCCATGGCTCTTCCTTTCAAAGAGAAAGACTTGACAGAAATTACATATCTGTGTTTTTTTGTGCGTGTTTGCTTTTCACACGCGCATCTGTGAAAGTTTCTTGTACCACCACGGACAGTCAGAAACACTGGTTCTGGCCAAAGACTGATTCTCCATCATCTCCAACACTGTCGTCTGCACCGTTTATAGACATCGTCTGCTTGTTCACAATTCCCCGCACTTCACGAAAAACTCAAGATTGTAAACGATGCACGTCGCTACTTTAACACGAGACAAAAACGGTCTTCTGAAGCAGGACTGCTTCCTTGTTGGTTTCCAAAGTTTTGATTCCACTTTTTCCCCCACATGACATGATTATAATCCTTATCACAACATTCTGTATTTAAATATCTTCTTTTTTTTTTGTACAATTGCACGGTAACAACATCAACAGGTCACATGACGCCATTGAAAAGTTCAGAAAAAGGGGGGCCAAGGTACGTTTTTCTTTTTCTTGAATAACGAGGCTGAGGGGTGGTGTTGGAAAGGGGAGGGGCTTTAGACTGCGTTTCATCATCACAACTATGAGACGAATCCTACGGCGGTGGGTGAGAGTACGGCAAGAGGGAGGAGTTTGTACAGTTTGGAATTTATGTAGGGAAGGAGGGGAGGGGTTTGTACAGTGTGTGTGCGTGCGAGTGTGCGTGCGTGTGTGCGGAGTATTTACCACAGTGTTATGAAAAGGAGGATGAATAAAGAACAAAAAAGTCTGTCAGTTTCCATCTCGCTGACTATCGGTGGGTCGTCCTCTGTTGCCGGATTAACTGAGGGTCCCCGCGTGTGCGTGCGTGTGTGCGTGTGTGTGCGTGCACAGAGGGAGGTTTAAGGTCATGAGTCACTGCAGTCGTTTAACTGTATGATGGGAGGATCCACTGTTCCCATGAAAATGGGATACAGTTGTGACAGAAAACTGAGGAGGGAGTGGAGGAAACTCTTGCCCATCTGACTGTCCTTCCTGTCGCATTTTTCATCCATGTTTTTCTTCAGTCTCGTTGCCGTCGGCTTCGTTTCTCTTATCATCCTTGCTCCGATGACTGATTGACTTAAAGCTCTCCTCCCGGGTTTCTTCTCGCCTGCTGCTTTGGGAGAATACGGGGACATTTTGCAGTAATTGTCATTAATGCTGTGAATTGTTCGTAATTTAAATGTCAATGTATCCAAGAGACGCTTCTTCATCACTTCAGTGGACAGGTGGCAGGATAAAATTCAGTTTATCGTGAGGTTACACAAATCTTTTTTTTTTCTTTTTTTTTAAAAAAAAATGCTATTTTGGGCTTGTACAATGTAAATTTGAAGATTTGCCGATTCCACTGAAAAAAAAAAGTTCCCAATATTTCCCGCCTCTCCTCATCTCTGTGTTAAAAGATTCCTTCTACCCTCCTCTTCATGTCGGCAGTGGGTCTCTCTCCCTTCCCTCTCCTCTCCATCTAAAACAGTGGTATATGGCAGTAGGCCTCCAGTGAAGCCAGCAGGATGTAAATCAGCCACAGCGTGATGAACAGCAGTGACGTTAGCAATTTGCTAGTCCGTGGCCCGCCCAGCTCGCCGCCGGCCACATTCGCCCGCCGCCGGTACAGCAGTACGACCACGCACACCATAGCCAGGATGGTGAAGAGGGTGACGGAGAAGGCCAGGTTGCCGGGGTCCACGTGGAAGGTTTTGCCCCTGGTACGCCAGGCAATGGCTGCAATGGTCCACGCCACGCCGATGCCCAGGAAGACGTTGACGGCGTTGGAGCCCGTGACATTGCCGATGGAGGCGTCGGCGTACTGGTCCTGGATTGCGGCAACTTTGCTTGCAAATGTGTCTGTAGAGAAAAAGACAGAAATCATGAATAAACGTCACCTTTTATACACTTGGAAATGAAACATTTCGAACGTGGGACATAAGATCGGAACGGAATATGTCTCATATAAATAATATTTTGATGTTTTTTCAAAGCTACTGAGACGACGACGGCCTGAAGGTAACATACAGTGTAAAACTACCTTGACACACAAATAAACTGTGGCTTACAGTAACACTTTTAATCTGGCCTTTGTCCTTCATTATGTGACCAAATCTCTATCTTACACTATGAAATCCTACAGGTAAGCTTATCGTGGAAACATCAGTCTGCCTGTTGATGCCTGATCCGGGTCTTTAGGAAGATTCATCCTTCTTCCCGGAATCTGCAGGTTTTATACTGACAACAGCCTGTGACACAACAGATGTACCAAGTGCTGTAGGTGTGACTGAGTGACACTCTTTGATGCTGAACTTGTGAGGAGAAATTGGATTGGAGACTCAAGTGAGTTGGCCCGGGTACACCATGGAAACAGCTGCCAGTCATTGTGCGCTTGTCTTGGCGTACTTCTATTTTTAGAAGAGCCGGTGAGACGGAACTCAATTCTCATTTGAATGTCAGCGGCATTAGGTCAAAGTTCATAAAAATTGCTAAATCCCCTTTTTTTAAAAAAACAAAACAAAAAACAAACAAACAATCAAACCGCACAGGAAATAATAAAAAGGAATAAAATGCATGTTGACAAACTGGTGTATGAGATTGTTGAGTCATGGCAACACAGATGATCAAACCTAACTTTAAAAACCCACAGCTTGGTGCTCTGTAGCCTACACTTCTCTTTTCCAGTCAACAAACTATTAAATATCCAAACTACAGCACACATACTGTGCAGTGTTAATCTTTAGAGGCAAATACTTGGAGATTTAAATCAGAGGAGATGCGTCTGTGCTCTCTGCAGGATTAGGATTATTTCGTAGAACTTCCTAAGAGAAACATTTACTAGTTCAGAGTGAGCAATATTTTAAACCTCTGAGTAGCATTAGCTCATAATTGCTTGAATCTACAAATTTGGCATCAACTGGCCTCATAATTATTGAGTGTGTCTCTGATGTAATAAAGCAGAAATGCTTTTAGAAATCTGAAGGAGTGCGAAGAGAGTGGGTAGGAGACAAGTGCACATCAGAGTGTGGGAAACACGAGAGACGGCAGTGGAAATGTAACGGAGAACCACAAACACACGCACATATTCCCAGTGGAAGTTCTAATGACCTGCTGGACTGGTCACACACAAACTGGCATCAGCTGAGCAGAATAAACTGATTTTCACCCACACACACACACAGGCATGTAGTGAAGAGAGAGAGTAGTGAGGGAGCAGCCAGTCAGGATAGAGCACGAGAGCAGGCGTTGAAGATAAGTGAGGTGGAATAAAAGAGAGTGATGAAAAGAAACAAAAAGGTGTTGGAGGAAACAGTGAACGTGTGTGTGAAAGAGAGAAAACGAAGCAGAAAAATGAGTCAAAACCAGGAAAAAGGAGGGGGGAAAAGCAAGAACAAAGTAACACTGATAAATAATATCAAATCTGAATTTACAGATTCTAATTCCAACGCTCAATATAACATGGCTGTTGAAGGAATTGTTTCAGCTGCTAATTTCCGGAGACCTTGCAGCAAGGCATCAAAGTTATCACTGGCAGGAGTCGCAAAGGAACCATTTCTATAAATCATACAGAGGGGCCACAATAAAAGAGCTGACGAGAGGAAAGAGGGAGGGAATTGAATTAAAGCCTTGGGACGATGTGTCCCGTCACTCCGAGACAGGCCCGGGCTGAAGACTCTGATGGAGCCTCGCGTTTAAAATGTCATTTTGGTCTCGAGTCAGCTCAATGAGGACAGCGTCTTCTGCAATGAGATGGAGAGCAGATCAGTCACTCCAGTTACTCATTTTCTCACTTTTCTGTGGCACTGGGAATTTGGAGAAAGCAGGCATCCTATTTTAAAATTATCATTTCCTTTTTTACGGTGGAAAGAAAGGAAAAAAGTCAGTGCTGCAGCTGTTGTGCATAACTTTGCATTGTCGCCATAGAAACGCTGTCTCATGTTCATGATCCCCAGATTCTCAGGGTGACAGTTTTCTTCTGCAACAGCCGACTGACATAATCAACATAACATATGTAAATTCTGTGGGGACCAATAACAGGGTCACGTCAATTTCAGTGAAACCACATGATTAATTATGTTCGTTTGGGCTTTAAAGCTGCACTGTGTAAACGTGCTGTTGTTATTCTGCCTCTGTCTGGTCCCTGTGAACAGAAATAATGTAAAATAACTCCTGGGTTGTGTCCTTTGTCAAGTAAAACTATCAGACATAACTGAGGGAGCGTTTGTGTGTATGTAGCGGCAGCGCACAGGCGGGCGGGACAGGAATCGTTGATCCCATCAAACAACATGTGAGCAGTAAAATTCACTTCCTTTCATCAGTGTTTCTTTGTGTTTTCAAAGAATTATTTAACTTTCTAAATTCAGTATAATAGTGTTTGTTTTTTTTATCAGTGTGAACCAAAGTTTACTCTCACTATGGCAGAAAACTATTTTTATTTTGTTGGAATTTTACTTCATAAATGCTCAAGTCTAAACAACCCCAAAGAATATCTGTCCATTCCCCGGCAAAAGTTTACTTTTAATTTATTTGACTTTGGTTTTGCTGTATATTCAGGTGTTACTGCATGCATAAAGTATAAACAGTACACTATCTATTCATACTATAATGTATAATCATAATCACACACCTGGCACTGACGTTCCCAGCGCCACAAACACCACAGCCGTCACTGAGTCCTTCAGTCCTATCGTGCAGCCAAAGTGTGATGCCAGATCGCCGGTGACTGCAGTCAGGACGCCAATGAGAGATATTGAGACAATGAAGCAGGCCCAGCCATTCCAGTACTCAGTGGGCGGGACGAAGGCAAACAGAACCTTCCAGAAAACAGTGAGGAAGTGCATGATGTAGTCGAAGCAGGACGGCAGCCGCTCCTCACCGCTCTCCTCTTCATCGTCATCTCCTGTTACGTGTGTGAGGAAGATGGCAAAAAGAAAAAGATGGGACAAGGGGGAGGGTAAAAAAAAAAAGAAGATGGAGGAATCACTGCATGTTTATCCCAATTAGGTCACAGCTCTTTGAGGATATATGCTTATTAGATTTACTGCTGCAAGAAACTGACACAGAGCTGGAGCCAGGCAGTGATTAACATAAGAGTGACACAGCAAAGGTGTGAGGACATGTGGACTTTAAAATGCTTTTCAAGCCGAAAGTCTTGGTTTTGGGTTCAGGGTGTGAATTAGGAAGAGGGTTAGGGTTCGGCATGTTTATGAGGATGCTGTCCAAGAATATTCTGTATGAGTGTGAGGGAGAGACAGAGACAGAGAAGGGCTTACCTGCACTGACAGTAACAGCATTGACAAACTGCTCCCTCCAGCTGCTGCTGCCCACCACCAAGGCCAGGTTTGTCTTCTTGATCAGCTTATCTACTGTACTCTACACACACACACACACACACACACACACACACAGAAAAGGTGCAAGTGGATACAGACAGAAAAGGAAAGATAACCCTTAACTTGTTAATTCACTTGCAGCCACACAGATAGGAGAAAATGCTGATTTCATGCCTTTCCATTGGCTTCAAAGATATCTTCAAAGAGTCAAATTGAAGGTCAAGAATCTGGTCATTATTATCATGCAGTGACACTGAAAGTTCCCCAGATGTGCCCTGTGAAATCTAGAAAAAAAGAAAAAAAAAAAGCCTTCTGGCAGATTGGATTTTATGTTAAAAGCAGCGAGAAAGAGGAATAATAAAAGATGTCGATGCAAAACAGCTTGCAGCAGTTATGGAGCATCGCACAGGCAGTCATTATCATAACTCAGCTGACAGGGCTTTGAGAGAAGAAAAACTCGGCACGGTTTACAATCTAATTAGTGAATGGTACCATAAAAACATACTTAACAAAACAGACCCATCAGCAATTTCAATAGGAGAAATTCCAGTGACAAAAATGGATTTATACAACGGGAAATTCATACATAATAATAAATGTATTGTTGAGCAGAAGAAAGAACCAGCAATGCATGCAAAGGCAAAGTGAGGAGAAAGTTTGAAAAACCTTTCCAGCCCTCCCAATAAGTGTATTCACAGCTTTCTGCACACACACACAAATTAAAATGACACAAATGTATTAATTAGCAAATGAGATGCAACAAAATCTCAAACTACAGGCAAAAAAAAGACGTTTGACATTAAGAAAGATAAACATAAACACATCGAGCTGAATCTCTTGTGCTGCATGTGTCAAGTAGGAACAAGAAAAAGTTACAAAAAGCACATTTCATTTTATTTTTACATATTTATTAAATAACTTACAGCCAAAATATTTTGCAATTTGCCAAATTTGTCTGTACCAGCAGTTTTCCTCCTTATGAGGTGTGTGGTTTACTGGAACAACACGGCAGCCCGCTTTGAATTAATGATACTGTGTATGTGTCCCATCGAAATGACAAGCATCTCATGAAACAGTGAATCGTTCACCCCCCCCACAATCAATCATTTTAGATCTGATTTACTTCACAGGTGATTTTAAACACTTAACAGCTACAAAACCTGATAGTTTTCACCGTTACAACTGCATTTACATACCAAGTCATTAGGCTAAATAAAGGCACAGCATCCAAACGTGCATGTTCAGGGTCAGTGGGTGCAGCGACACGCTTACCTTAAACTCGTAGGATTCTTCTATGACCACTTCTACTTGTGTGTGTTCACCCAGACTGGGGCAGCCCATCTTAGCCACCTCTTCCTCCTCAGCTCCCACTAAAGGCTTGTTTTCATTGGAGTCGCCTGGGAAACGAAGGGACGAATGGGTCAGTGAAGGCTATGAAGTGCCTGAAAGAATGCTTTTAAACTTAAGTTTTAAGTAGAAATATGTTCAATGTATGTCTTTTGGATTAAATCTTATATAATATATGTAATCACTTGTGAAAGACGGTGATGCACAACTAAATACGAACATTCAAATGCTGATGTGCTACATGGGAATCCAAGCGATCAAGCGCCCGTGTTATTATAAATACACATTTTTCATTTTCAGTTTTATCATTCTGTTCCATGACATGAGTCTCCAGCGTCTTCTCGCTTACTCCTCGCACACATTGACAGTCTATAATTGAGTCAGCTGTTATCAGTGCAGACCAGCTGCAAGCGGGGAAGAAACAGAGTATCGTACAGTATGCGAGCTGCTGAGCGTGTGCACGTGTGTGACTGTGACAGTGTCATAAAACTAATTATATTTATCTGTAATGAAACATGCCCCAGGCTGTTGGCTCTTCATGTCTGACACCTAAAGTATGAACCTTAACATCAGCAGAGTGTTAAGAGTGGCAGAGCGATAAAACAATTGTCCATCACCAGTGAGAGCAGGGTTTAAAATCCAGTCTGGAGCTGTGCTCTCCATCACACACCAGCACTAAGACACTGTGTCCACATGTCACCATGTTATCATGCCAGTACTGTTGAGACAGGGCAGACTTTCCTCATAATTGAAACCTGATTGACCTGATTAAGAAAATTGTTTTACAATTTCCCCTGAAGTAATGAAGGTCAACTAACAGATGAGACGTTTTAATGAAAACCACATGTTGAACTCATAGTGGCACGAGCAGTAAAAATGAGGGATTGGCAGAGTCAGCAGCCTTTTGCTCCTGGAGATGACAGGCCGTGATCGTCTGAATTTCAACTAACACTGCTGTAGATCTAAAAAACTAAAAACCAAAACCAAAGAGACAGATGGTACACTGCATTCGGTATTTAAGGAATAAATAAATGAATAATTAACTAAAAACGCTACTGTTTTAGAGGTTAAAAATAATGAGTGAGAACAGTGGTTTATGAGCCTTAGTGACACATTTTTTTCTACTAAAGCTTCCTCCACTCTCAAAAACATTGGAAGGCTTAGATTAGATTACAGAAATTTAGATTAATAGATTTAGATTTTCTTCTGGAAACTAGATTCAGAAGGGAGGACATGACAGCACAGAGATGAATCCCTTAAAGAACTCAAGCAAAATAGGTGATCAAGCAGAAATAAACTGCACACATTGTTGAATCTGTCGCCTTTCTAGCAGCCAAATCTGTAAAGTTTACACTCCACTACACAGTAAATGCTCCGAACAACATCTAATCTACACGATCCATGGTGTGGCAGGTTATTATTCACGTCACACGGATGTTACTGGATCAAAAACATCACAGTTTGAGTCTGGTGCTGTTTTAAATTCATGCCAGTGGTTCACTGTCAAATGTTTCTTAAGTTAATCAGAGTCTAGAGGATCCGGTTAATCAGTGCAGGCTGGAACTGTTTAGAAGAGACAGGTGTGTAGGAGGCTTCAGAATATGGCAGCAAAGCCGAACATACTCCATTCTCTCTGTCACACTCCCCTTATTCCTGTTTCGGCTCATGAATCCTTGATATTCTCTGTGAAAAACAGCCACACGCAGAAAGAAGATAAAAGTTTACAGGCAGACAGACCCACCATGTTTCTGTCCTATCTCCAACAGAACCGGTTCCCCAAGCTCGATGGTGAAAGTCTTGTTTTTCTCGTACTCTTCATCGTCGATTATCTTCACCTCAATGATCTTCCTGTTAAAAACAAAAAAAAAAAAAAAAAAGAAGATGATGATGAGACTGTGTACTGTCATTATAAATGATAAACTTGTATCCCCGTGTCTTTATAATAGGACAGGTGGAAACACAGCTACATGCGTCAGGACCGCTGCCATCTAAGTCAGACAAAGGACAAAAAATGAGCCTGATTAAATCTGCACTTCTCGCGCACAACACCTACAAGGGCCTCGTCTGATGAAAACGAGAGCGGAGGCCCATGTCGTCG
Source organism: Brachirus orientalis (assembly GCA_016785285.1). Taxonomy (NCBI): domain Eukaryota; kingdom Metazoa; phylum Chordata; class Actinopteri; order Pleuronectiformes; family Soleidae; genus Brachirus; species Brachirus orientalis. The sequence continues at coordinate 1,269,291 of JAFBJR010000042.1, forward strand.
TGTTCAGGGAGACACTACACAAGGCTGTTAACCTGTCACCAGCTGACAGCCAACAGCACAGTCCCAGTCGAGCCATTTGCAGTTAGGAGCTCACCACAATCAAATATTAACAAGTGATTATATAGTGCAGGGCATAAGCAGCATTATATTTATACACACTGAACCTTTGTTATGTTGATAAAAATGTATATTCTGATGGGTATTGTAAGTGAATTATTTAATTGATAACCTCATGGCTTCACAAAGCTGGTGTGGCTTGGGGGGGGGTTGATTGATTTACTCATAAGCACAGTACATGTCTGTATACGGGGGAAAAAAAAAAGAGCCGTTACCAAGGTAACAATAGACTGTCATGGACAAGGGCAAGGGTTGGTGTCGCGAAAAAAGTCAAGTCTCTCAGTTTAGGATCAGATTCGGACAGAAAAATGTGGCCCAAGTCGTCGCCCAACATACAAGTCGAGGTGTATGCTTTTCATTATGACACTATCTGTGGCTGTCAGACAGAGGAGAGTGAGAGTGTTCACTTCACTTCCACCCGGCCATGTGTCAGCCATGTGGACTCAAACGCCACAAATAAACTTCAGTGCAACAGAGGAGAAACAGGAGAGAAAGATGGAGGGAGCGATGTGAGTGATGGAGGTGCAGAGAAGTGGCAGCACAGCGTTTTCACGGGCGAGCTGTCACGGCAACAGTGGACACAAAACTGAGTGGACTTGCTTTTTCCACACAGAAGAGGAAAAGCACTTTGCAAAACTCTTTTAAAGTCGTCGAAGTGAAGTTGAAACCAATTGTATTATGAATGAAATCTTACAGCTGGCTTCATTTTCATCTAAACTAGCAATACAATATAAACCGGAGCTCCATAGGAAATCAGCTGAAAAGAAATGAATATTTCAAACTTTTTAAAAACACATAACTAAGTTTCTGCTCTAACGTACTTAACAGCAACAATCTCGCACCTGATTATTACTTTAAAAGGTCAGAGATAAAGTACATCTATAACTCATGTTACGTCTGTTTAATGCAGTGGTGCTGCCACACGTCCACCCATTTTTACGCCCATACACAAATATAGACCTGGACCCCTAGTGGCCAACAGATGCCACTGCAAATATGGGATTAAGACTGAAATTGTACATTTTTTTGGTTCATGCATGTGGAATATTTAACCTGATAAAACTGATATACAGTCGTTTACTGCTATGAAACACACCGTTATACTGAATATTATCTACTGACATGAGAAAAGCTGATATACTGAACGTGAATGTGATAATGAACTTTCCCACATTTATTAAAAAAAAAAAAGAACATGAAAAATGAAAACTGTATTACACTGAATGAACAAGTTGCAGACGTACATGAGGCAGAGACAGAGAAAAATGAGACAGGCTGAGAGATCGGTATGAGTAATGCATGGATGTCACTGACGTGAAGGGTTATTCAGTGCTCTACAGTGCACACACGCACATGTGTGTGTGTGCGTGCACATGAATGTCCATATACACTTATTTCTGACACTGATTGTGGTTTGTATGAATAGACAGCCAGTCACCCCCACATGTGTGTACTGCAACTTCACAAGTTGTACAAAAACACACATGAACACAGAAGACAAACAAATCAGCTCATTGAACACACAAAAAACACGTGCACCAAGTAATGCTCGGGGGATTCGTTACTAATCTAATTTACAGACAACACACACACACATACACACACAAAGGTCTGCACAGCTATTCTTCTTAGGACACTGCATTGGCGTCCAGTCTAAACACAGCCTAATCCCCAACTGTAACCATCCTGAACGTAACCTGACCACAGTTCAAATCTTAGCCCTAAACTCCACCATTTCCTCAGTAATGGGGTTCTGCCTCATTAGGACCAGGTTTTGGTCTCCATGAGGACTACTGGTCCTGACAAGGTCAGTGTTTACACGCACAAACACACATACACACATACACACAATCTCTGTCTCATTGTACACCGACTTTAGTGCTTTCATTATTCATACTTGTATCAGCGCTCCCATCTGTGGCCTCTCCTCTCCGTCTCTGTCTCATTCCTCTTTGTCTCTTTTAGCCCCTTCCTCCTTCCTCCTTCCTCCTCCCTCAAATATTTTCCTTTCACCAAAGGATTCAAATCTTTCTCTCTCTCTCTTTTTTTTTCTTAGGGTCACACATGTCAGTATAATTGGTCTTGAAATAAGGATGGACGTCTTTGCAGCTCATTTATGTAGTTGAGAGTTTTGGATGAAGTCGGGTGTTTGCGAAAAAGCTCCAACATCCCTGGGTTGAAACTCAGCAGTTCTGGTCCTGGGGATTAAGGCATAGTCCCATTTTTCATTTTTACAGCTACCACTTGCCTCGTGGAACTAAGTTTTGAAGGGGTGGTGGTTAAAATCCAGCTTTATAAAGTGGGACACCACTTCAACGATGTAAAGTCTTCCAAAAACAACCACAGCAGAAGCAGTTATTAGTAACATTTGTTTCCTTGGATTAGGTTAATCTGGGAAAAACCTCTGTGTCCCTGCAAAATGTCAATTAGAATGGCCTTTAGTCACACTTCACCCACACCTCAAGAACAAGAATGTTTTTCTGATGTGACTGTAGTTCCCCTCTTTGTTTTCCTTTCCCATATAAGTGATGTCTCCACTTCACAGCGGGCTACAATTGCAATGCACATTTGCACATTTCCTCAATCTCTATCCATACGAACATAAGACAGACTGAACATGCAGGTGCAGACAAAACCATTTTTAGAATTCAAGCAGTTCATGTATTTATGAAACCTGCTATAATCTATTAGAAAACATAAACCACTTCAGTATCTAATACAATAAACACCTGACCATTAGCAGCTCAAGCAGTGAGAGAGAGAGAGAGCATATGCAGTAGGCCACAAACTTGCTTCTACAAATAGATTTATGTTGTTCCTCCTGCAGAGACAATCCTAAATGCAATACATCACATCATTTCTCTCCCACCTTGATTTTCTACCATCTCCCTCTCTCTCTCCCCCTCTTCTTGTCTGTCTCGCCTCTTCTATATATTTCTACCTTGTTACTTTTTGACACCTGCTCCCTGGAAAGTTCCTCTGTCAGACAGTAGCCTCAGTGCTGCAAACACACACGCACGCTGGCGTCACTGAAAACACAGCATGCACTTCCAGAAATAGACTGAGGCATGAAAAACAAAGTGACAAACTCAACAGGTCATCAAAAAAGGTATAATTCAAAAGCCCAAACCAGAACGAAGTAGACTGTAAATTACTTAAATGGCTAACTTTCATAATGCTGCGTGTGTGTGTTTTGTTTTTTATAGTGCAGAATGATTGATGATTGAGTGACAATTTGATTTGATTAGTTTTGACCTCATCACATTACTTAATGAAATAAACCTCTCTGTACATCTGGCTGCAGTTCCACTTTGGACTTACAGCCACTGTGTTTACGTGCACACGTGTGTTTTCAGGCGACGAAACGTGCGAGGGATCACTTTAGAGAATAAATACATCGAACAATTTATTTTCTTGAGTGAAGCTGATTTATATGGATAAGCACTTTTCCGCCTCTCACGTAGGCTCTAAATCTCTCTCTCATACACAAACAAACACAGATGTAACAGAAGTGCCACAACACAGCAAAAGTAATGAAACAGGAGCCGTTTAGTGGTCAGACATTAGGAAGAAAATACATTTTTAGCTCTTTGGTTTAATAACTGTTTAATTTTACATACTAAAACTTCTTCATTTGGTAATGTATAACAAGTTGGACCAAAAACAACAGCTAAATACTGTATTGCAGTTAAAGTGGTCAGTAAACAGAATTTTTTTCATCTACTTTAAAAAAATGTTTGTGGATTCACACAAATGCATATTAAACTGCATAAACACCTTGTTTGGACTTTTCTTTAAGTGGACTCTGAGGCTGACAAGTGCAAGTCCCGCATCATCTGCAGCCACGTAGACCCTACAACAAAACCAATCCGTGTGAAAACTGCCGACGCTGCAAAGAGAGGGAGGGATTCGGAGTGACAGCAGCTTTTTAGCAGAGTGAAGGGCTAAATGGTAAATATGTGGAGGTGTGTGCGATCAAGTATTTGCACATACGCGCTCACACACACACACACAAAGGTCTGCAGGAGCAGGTAGTCTAAGGCAAATCCGCTATACAGCTCTTCTTGTCTGAGTGGAGGCAACACACAGAACAATATGAGGGAGGCCAACAGAGAGCGAGAGAACAAGTTAAAAAGCTCTTAAGGGGAGAGATATTACCCCTCTTAATCATATCATGGAATGCAGAATAGGAAATCTCACAAATGCACACTCTGTCACCCACAGCACACAGTGGAGCTTAAGTGATCCCCTGTTGTGATGAGTAATAATGTTGGATCTCTAGTGTGTGTGTGGGGAGAGACAAAGATGGATGGGCACACGAGATGATTTGAGAGAGAGGAAGAGGAACAGAGTGAGATATGAAAACAGAAGGATTAGACTGTGACAGAAAGGGTGGAAGAGGACAAGAGGACAGGATGAAGAAGATGAGTTAGCTGAGGTGAGGGAAGAAGATTTAGAAGGTTTATCCTGCCTCTCACACAGGGAATTCATTATAATAAGTGCAAAGTGACCCTCAGTTAATAAAAAACACACACACAATCAGTCTGATGAGCATTTCCAGGGTCTTATCCTTTCTCTGCAGTCCCACTTTTCTCCAAACCACAGTGAAACGGTCATGATTTTATGCAAAGTTCTTTGGTGTGTGCATGATATGTGTTTTGGTTTGTTGAAACGGAGCAGATATGGAACACCTCGCTTCAAATATCTGATAGATGCACCCAGACAACCAAAGGCCGGAGCCAAATTTGATAAACAACCATGAAGCAGTCACTTCTACAATAAAAAAGACTTAGCACAGAACAAATCTCCAGGTCACATTTGAACTTAATATCCCTGACAACAAAACAACCCCACCTACTGGAGAAGGCATACAAATGTGGCTGAAATAAATAAGATGAACCTTAAATTTAAATGCATTGTTAGTTAGCTTGCTCTTGACAGTGCAAATTCAAATTGGTAAATCGCTAAAAAGTTTTTCTGCTTTTATACCTGCATGATCATTTGATGACTGCTTTGCTTTTTTTTATTCCACTGAGGGTATGGCAATGAGGCCGAGACATTTGGTGTGGAACTCAAGAGGTCAAATCACCTCGATGGAGAATATATAACCGATCCAACTTTTGAAGCCAAGTCTGTGGCATGGGAGACTTTTCATTATGAAACACCCATCTTTGAGCAAGTGCCTGAACTAGACTGTGCTCTGGATCCAGGAAGAAAAGGGACAAAAGAATGACAGATAAAAGAGGGTGAAACGGAGGGAGGTTGTTGGAATCTGAAATAATAATGGGTGATATGGTCTGCAGGGTGTATGGTAGGCATGGAAACCAAGAAGACATGCAAAGTCAAAGTACACTATCACTCACAGCCATGTACTATGTGCACGTACACACACACTTCAGTCACTACTTTTATATTGTACAGGCTTAAGTATAGTATGTCTATGATCAGTTTTGGACTGTCTACACACATTAAATATGTGCATGCTAATGCACGGGGGGGGGGGTGGTAGTGGAAAGAAATGTACGATGGCAAGAAAAGAGAGAATGACTGAACGGAACAATAGAGAAAATAAGGGTGTAACATAACAGGCTCAGATCTATGTGGGAGAAAATGGCATGTTTTAAGTAAAAAGTAATGTAATAAATAGGATGAAGGGGAAATGAAAAGAGGAGGGGATGAAAATAGACTGAGCATGTAATCATGACTGTGAGTTCTCCCATCGGGTTTAAAGTAGACTAGAACAGATAGGAGCTGACGCATACAGAATATGTATAATGTACATAACATACATTGAGTGTGGCAGCGGCCCACGCAGCGCAGCACAGCACAGCACAGCACAGCACAGCACAGCACAGCACACAATCCACTCAGTCACCAAAACGCCTCACATTTCGTCTTTGATCAAGACCTTTTCAACCTCTTTTTTTAATGCAAATTCAATCGGAGTCATTTGCATGAGCGACAGCATTGTTGCGTAAGCCCAATTTTACCTCTGCTATGAGCGTGTGTGTTTTCAAGAGCGAGGAGAAAAGCATATCTGTAGAAATGCACACTTGGTGCACACCTTCTGCACATGATTCAAGTTTAAAACAAACAAAGACAGAATCTGAATTATACTGTCAGTGTCTTGATGTAGCCGAAAATGCCACTATTGCAAGGTAGTTTCTCCCTCTCTGCGTAATTTGTGTCCATTCTGAGAGTGAGAAAGGAATCTATCATTGCAATCTCAGTTTGACACCGTCACTGGTTTTGGATAACCAGGAATACAAGCCAAATTCACAACAGCACATAAATCTTTTTCATGTGGTTCGTTCATTATGGGTCATGGGTTTGGCCAAACACACTGACTGAACATAATAGTTCCAAGGAAGGACTAAACTTGGTGCAATATAAAAAAAAGGTTCCACCACAATAGTATTGACCACTGTTGCCTTCATATATGTTCAAAAAACAGCATTTTTTCCCCTCAGGCATTAAAAAAAAGCCCTTATTGTGTTTAGAAATTTAACTTAAAAATGAAAAACCTTTTAGATTTCCAGTTATGGCATAATCTATACACGGTCATGGCCTTTGCAGCTGCAGTGTATTTAAAGGTTCTTTCATAGAGTTTCTTTGTCTTTTTTCTTTACATTTCACAAAAAAATCAAATATGATGAAAGTTAGTTTTTAATATTTGACCTTTCTGACGCAATGTTAAAGAATTTTGGCATCTTAAAATTGCATAAATAGAGAATTCCCTACACAGCAGTAGAAAAGCACAAATCATTAAGCCAAGATCAGCTTGACAGTGTTTCAACTTGAACCTGTCATTAGGCAGTTGCTATGGTGATGGCCCAAGTATGTAATAGCCACCCTGTTCGCCTGATGTTGTTGTGGTGTTTCAGAAAACGCTGTCTAAATGTTACAGCTGCCAGTTCTGCTCTTCCCCGACTGCCAAACCCTTTCAGTGGCTTTCAATTATACATGACCATCCGTTTTTCTTTTTTCTTTTTTTTTTTTTTTTACAGCGTGCAGAGATGAACATGGACATGGATAGATAGAAACAAACTTACGGTAGAGGAAAAAGAAAAGGAGGAGTCTGGGAATTGAGACAAAAATTCTGAAAATACAAAACAGAGATAAAGAAACAAAGGAACTGGATGAAAGGATAACAGATGGATCAAAAAATAAGCACCAGCAGATGAAGAGACTGAAGCCAAAGTGGACACATGCAGGGATGACAATGAAACACAAAACCACTCCATCATGATGACTCCACCGCCTTTATCACAAATGAGAAAATGATAATAAAAGACACAGCAGGCTCTCATCATCCCTCACCTGCAGCTCTTTTTCTCTATCGCCACCTTTGCTCTCATACACGTTTTATCTGTTGTCATCGCATATTTATTTTGTGGTCAAATATGTGGCCATTCCATTAGGAATACAGATTTTTTTTTAGGGATAAACAGATTAAGCACAGGCAAATTTAGGAATATTTTAAATAAGCACAATAGATTTGATGATAAAAATAGATGCAGTTTCAAAGCTATGGTTGTGCAAACCCTCTCAGTCAGCGGTGAATACAGCCTAATTTGTTTAAAATGTCAGTTCAATTAGCACAAATCACTTGACACGCTGAACATTATGTCACCCCTGGAATTTAATTACACATTTTGACCAATTGGCATTTCAGTCTTGATCTACACTACAACTGGACATAAGTATGTGGCTGCAGGACATGTTTTTCCAAACAGTCAACCTACTGGTGGACTGTTGTGGATCTGCTTTGAATGATGGTAGAAGATCAAGGTGAGAGTCTTTAAACAGTGGGATATACACTGTATATCATCAGAGCCACCACTGCCAGTTTTTCTCACTTCTCTCACACACAAACCCTAAATCTTTCCCTGCCACAGTCAAATTGACCACTCTTCACTTTCCCACCTCTCTGTCGTCCTCACCCATTCCTCATCTCTCTTCCCTTCATTCATCAGGCTGCCAGCACTTGGCCTTCTCATCCTTTCTTCCTTACTCTTCCTCCTCCTTCCTTCCTTCCTGTTCTCCTTTTCCCACCTCCACCTGTCCTTTCTTCCCCCGGCTTGTTTCCCCCCCCCCCACAATTCTTCTGCCTGTGTCTGTCCTTCTGTCTTACTTCCCTCCTTCAATCCATCCATCTTTCTCTCTCCGCTATATTCTCATTTACTGAGCGTCTCTGGACCTACTCGTCTTCCTCTGACACTTTCACTCACCTCCCGTTTCCTCCTCTTCCATCTCATATCCATCACTTACACCTGAACACGTGTGTTTATAACCTGTGAGACTGTGAGAGGTTTTTAATCCCTGACCATCAGGGAACATGAGAGAGACGAAGGGGCGAGTTCACAAAGTAATATTTGTTATCATTTATCAACAAAAATGTTTTATACTCATCAGAATCAAAGGTATTTTCAAACCTTGTAAACTTGTCAAAATTGTATATTATCAATTTATACGATCTGATCTTTTTAAAGCAGTTTAAAACAGTATGAACCTGAGGATGTTATTAACACTTAACAAAATCTTAGCAAATAACTGTCAAATTGTACATCCAGCATTTATAATGGTGCATAGGAACTACAAATTCAAGACTGTAAAGAAATTTTTGGTTTTGTTGAATATTATTATGAGCAAACCTTTTTATATTTGACCGTCATTTGATCCATTCTTTTTTCTTTTTTTTTTACAGTGCTATGCGCTGAATGTTAATTAAAATGAAATGAAATAATGCCGTGTCCCTTAAAACAATAGGCACTCAGATAAATCCTCACCCACACCCTGTTCTCTCCAGTGTCTGTGTTTACTGACTTTTAAACGGGAAAGTCGTCTCTACACGAAGCGTCACTGGCAGTGCTTTTATGGCTCAAAAGGAAAATCAATAATCACAAATGCAGCACACTAATAATGACTTACAAACAGAACAGAGTAGTAGAAGTGGTGCTATGCAGTAGTAGTGTGCAGAACGTGTAGATGTTTGTATTAATGTTAAGCCTGTGCTTACCTTTAAAAGGCCAGACTTTGTGAATTCATTTTGCTCTTCCACTAGCACACACTGTACAAACATTTATTAAAGTCTGGTCCAAGAACACACACACCCAAACACAAGAAAAAAGGAACGATAAATTCAAAATACAGAAGGAAACAGGGGAGCAGCGATAAAGTGGAGAGTGATACTGTAAATGATGAAGGGGTCAGATGAGGTGAGGCAGAGAGCAGAAGAGGTGAGAAGGAAAGGATGGCGCGAAACATTACACAGTGAGGGAGAGATGATGATAAATTGTCCTGTACGGTAAAGACAGACTGAAGATACCGACAGAGAAGAATAAAAGGAGAGGGAGGCTAGAGTGATGGACGGATGGATGTGGAGGAAGGAGGGGCAGGTCGGGTCATGACAGGAGAAAAGGGGAGGGAAGAAAGATAATGGAGGGAGAGGGAAAAAAAGGAAAATATGGGCACAGAAAGGTTGAGACACAAGTTTAAAGTGTAAGGGGGAAAGAGGAAGGAGAGGAAGAACTGTGCTGGATCTCAGAGGGAGTGTGAGAGATGTGAGAGCTGAGATAGAGAGCTGGTGTGAGTCACATTGTCTTCTCTGCAAGCTATTAGTGATTTAATCACTCCGACAGTGTGTGCGTGTGTGTGTGTGTGTGTGTTTGTTACACCAGATGACCCTGAGCGTGTGCAGTCAGGAAGTAGCTCATCAGCCTTACACAGCAGCACGCACTCATCATGTCAGTCTGGTTTCTCAATCTCTGGGCTTAGACCACCCACAGGTCACCGCATCTCATGAGTGCGGCCACTGGATTGATATAAGCTCTTAGTAATCTGACATGTGAGACTGACATGATCAGAGTGATAAAGCTCTGAACTGATGTAATATGGCAGGAAGCTCACGACATTTTCCTACTTGAAAGCCACAGTACACACAGAGTTTGAACTCACGACACTGTGCGTCTTTTTACATTTAAAGATCCCGTGTGTGAAATTAAGGTGGAATTATTTGCATTTGGCAGAAATTGAAAACAAAATAATGAATAATAATTAAAAAATGAATAATGAAATAATCCCCTGACTTGTTGGTTTTCATAATATACATTATGAGTCTTACACTGTTTATTTATATTGGGAGCTGGTTGTCATTTTGAAACAATGTGTTTTTACAGTAACTCATAACAAACTGAACATCTTTAAGTGAAGGCTATAGTTTCTCCAACACACAAGGAAAGGAAGGGTGAAGTGAGGGGAAATTAGCTGCAGTTTACAGAATTGTACTGCTTGTTTTTATACAATAAATGTTTGTTAACTTTGACATTTTTGTTCATTTTTTATGCTGCAGGCTTGGAAGCTTAAGCCAATGAGGGAAGCTATTGCAGCTTATTAGCTGCATTTGCTCCATCTTACTTAATCCTCATCTATCGCGGAACAAATTGTTCCACAAACAAAGTACAAATGCCAGCAAGAACCTAGAGTATGAAAAAACTCTCTTTAAAAGACGATAAACAGCATTTGTTTGTTTTTTTTTACACATATGTATAACATCATACAAGTACAATGAGTAAAAGAATGCTACATTTCTATGGTCATAAATAGAAATGTGGAGCTAGTGTGTAAAATCATGAACAATTACACAGTCTTTCACCTTTCTATTACATAGAAAGGTGAAAGACTGTTAAGAGAAGAACCTTCATTTCACTATAACAAACATCTTAATGCACTTAAATAATGTAAGATCTTGAGGTCCAACACTTTAATAATAGAGAGAATAGGCAGCACAGATAAAACAGAGAAGCTTGAGAGGGTGTTTATGAGAGGGTTGTTGCGTCTCTTGTGCTGATGAAACTCAGATATTCTCAGTTTCCTTAAAGCAGCCTCTCAACAACCGCTCCCAGACATGTCACACCATCTACCTCTTGGATTGCATGAAGGAAACTGCTCCCTAAAAGATTTCAGTCACATTTTTTGACAGTGAAAGCTGTGCGAGCTTATTAAAAAAAGGAAACTGAGAAAAGTGAAAAATTCAACTAAAAGATTCTTCATATGACACTGATTGGCCAAGAGGGCATTCAAAATGGATCAAGCTGCACTCAGAGTGCCCTCTGCTGCATCCATTAATTGTATATTAATGTCGAAAATGTAACTCTCCGTCACTGGATGAATGTATAAAAGCTTGAGCAACCCATACATACATGTAAGTAGCAGGTGATTTAGTCAGTCTCCTTAGAGAGAGTTTTAAAAGTTGGAGTCAGACTAAATAAATAAAAGAGCAGCCCTCAACTGATCCACCCTGAAGCTTCTACCACAGCCTCACTGGTCAATGAACCCAGACTTTTAATGTGGTCTCTGCAAGGGGGAATGTGGGGGGGGGGGTTAGTGTTTCTGTCCTGTGTTGAGGCTCTAATCATGGGCATGGAAGGGCAGAGGACAGCTCATGGTAGGTCTCCCAGCTGTGATTACAGGGTATGCACAGCCCACAAGGGTTTGATCACAGGGATTCGCTGGGAAGAGCAGCATGTGCTTCTGCTTCTGTTCTGTGTGTATAATGTAATGTAATGCGTGTGTGTGTGTGCGAGTGTTAGGGTGTGTTCTTGTGCTTGGCAGTGAAAAGTGCAAGGACTGCAGGGTTAAGAAAACAACCACAGGGCAAAGAAGCACAAGGAAAGAGAAACACGGAGAGAACAGAGACAGGGAGCGACGGGGACGCTAAATGGCAGAACTGCCGCGTAACAGAGAAACAGAGGCATGAGGGGCGGGAGAAAAAGACGGTGTCAATGCTGTTAATCTCCACCGCTGCATCGTCATGTCAAAAGCACTGCTATGAATTCTTTAAGTGCAACTTTAAGTGTCAGATCTCTGGCTCCATCTAGACCCACAAATCAACAGACCTTTCTATTGTTATACAGCAGCAGTGCAAGACAAAGACACACTGAGAGAGAGAGAGAGAGAGAGAGAGAGGAGCCAGAGGCAGGGATTAGAAATGGGTTAAGATTCTCTTTAGAGGCAGCCAGAGGTGTTGAGTGTGTGTGTCTGTGTTGGTGTGTAATTACTGTTGTCGAGAAAAAAAATAGGCAAACAGATGGCGGATGCCACATAGAATGTAATGCGCACAGGCAAAGAGAAAAACTTGTAAAGTTGTTCAAGAGGGTGACTTAAGCTCCTTAACTCTGGCTGCAATGACATTAGAGGGGATGAAGAAAGAAAGGCAGTACAGAAAGGTTAAGGCAAACATCAGATAAGCACTATATTAAAAGATGAAGTGATTTCCCTTTTTTGCCTCCCCCAGCTTCTTCTCTCTTTGGCTCCTTTGCACTTCCAATCTTCATAATCCTTTTAGTTTCTTCTAAATAAAGATTACACTACAGTATATTCAGTATATTACCTTTTGGTTTAGTGTCTTGACCCATGGGTCTCAAAGTGTGGTGTGCGTACCGCCAAGGGTACATGAGCTTCTTCTGCTCATACTTGGAGGAAAATCAGAAATACTGTTCTATTGTACAGTACAAACCAGGGTATGAGTTATTTTGACTGGAGTGCATAGAAAAAGAAACAAATAGCAAAAAAATAATACATTCTATAATAATGATTAAAGTCACCTTATCCTTTGCTCCATCTTAATCTAACTGCGCTATATCAGTATCTGAAGTATATGTATGGTAGAGGAGGATGATGAGAGAACAAATTATCTTATTGGGAATAAATCTGCCTCAGTGTGTAGCTGACTTTGCTCAGCCTACTTACAATCACATCAGATATTATTTTCACTCATAGATTGGCCACCAGAGAGTACAGGCCTTAACCCACTGAGAAGCTTTGGCATGTGCTGTGAAAGAAAAACGCAAATGTGGATTGAAAAAAAAATGTTGTGACAAAGCAAATACTTATTGAAACAAGACCAGAGCAAATTCTGTCACCTCTGCTTTGTTGCAAATACGAAAAGTTGCTAAGGCAACAAACAGAATTAAAACAAGAAAACCCTGTCATCGTCAGGAACATGGAGAAATCCTGATGTTCTTCAGTGGAATGAAGAGAAGAGAAGGTGAGAGAAGCGTTTACCTGCACATGAGCACGCTGCTATGTAAACAGGAAAGAAGGTGGGGCGAGGAGAATACACGAGAAAACATAGGAAGGAGGGAATGCAACACAGTGTGGAAGGATGTCCTGAAATGCACAGGAAATACGGGTTAAATAATCTCGTCATCACACGCTAAAGTAAACAGCTTTTGTACAGCTGTGTGTCTCTTTGAGCTTTAAGGCTGGAATCCTCCTTGTGATGTGTCAAAAATGTGACTCATACCTAAAACCCGCCACGCTCTCGCTTTGTTGTTTGTTGTCCTGCATTGTTGTTTCTCATTCGTACTTTGTGAGTGTGTGTTAGAATGGATGCGGATTAATTCGGACAAGGAGCTTGTCAGCTTATGTGGATGCAGATCATTTTAACCTAAAAACAGTTTATAGTTTTAAATAAAAACTATAGTATGGATAAGGCCATGGAGCACCACGGTTGTTTCATTCTGGTGCCTGCTCAGGTAGATGTGGTAAACGGCACACGTTTCGACTTAATACAGTATAGACTGACACTGAAGTCTAGAATGCAGTATGACCATCACACATAAACACTTTGTCATCACACGCTGGTTAAGATGGAGGAGATGACACAAATCTGAGATGATCCACAGTGTAATTTCTACTGTTGCCTTTCCACACGATCATGTTCTGTGATAGTGTACAAGTGTATAATAATGAATAAACGCAGTGGAGGCTAAAGTCACAGAGTACACTTGTCCAAAGCTAATTAACTTTTGATCGAGGGATTATGAATAAATTCACACACACAGTTCACAGCTTTCGGGGATTTATTTAAATTTTCAAATGATGTTTTATTTTGGGAACTACTTTGGGTAGGTCACCCTAATTTGGAGCCAGAATGAGAAACAAGTACTGTATTAAACCTTTTACAAACACATGCACGCACGCACACACACACACACACACACACACACACTCAGTATGTCAATCACTTCTGCTTTATCATTAAATCAAGAAACAAACGTCCATTTTATTCTCTTTTGCTCTTATCCTTTGCTCTGCAACACTACAGTTTTTCCCCTCACATACTGTATTAAACTGAAAACCATGGGAAAAATATTTTCTGTGCGTGAATGACCACAATGACCCTCTATGTTTTCATTTAAGTCACCAGCACAGCAATGTTTACTCGTTTTATTTCACACAGCTATTCTACTTGTCCCACATCTTGAATGACAGTGTGGCACATTAGCAGAACCACTTTAAAGCGAAATAGCTCTTAAATCCTGACACCTTCTTAACATCAGCTGCCCATTTTACTGAAGATGTTGCACTGTATGAAGTGAAATACAACAATAAATGTAAAAATGTTTCATATTTGCAGCTCTTCAGTTTCCAAGTAAACAAAGTGTTGATTATAATTATAATCCACATTCATATAATTTTCTTTGATTTATCTGCTGCTCATGGCAGCCATTACACTCTAAAACTCACAATAAAATCTTAAGTGAAGCAATGATAGGTCTCATAAGTTCAGTATACAGTAGTCTGTAATTGCATGGCAAATGATATTCTGTATGCATCATGAAATAAAGGGAATCTGATTTTAGGGAAATCAACAAAATGTTCCTGGAAAAATAAAAAGGGAAGTTGTTTAGTTTTTTAACATCACCTCACATACATTAAAGCTGTAGTTTCTGAAATATTAACAAATATCTGTTACATTTAAACCCATGCTGATAAGCTGATTAATAGGTGCTGCTGTTTCCTTCAGCACACGGCTCCAATAAAATAGTCTGGACATGTAAGTGGTAGGAGTGGGAGGGAAACAAAAATCTGCCGTGGTAAAGTGAAAATATGCAAGATGTCAAACCCATATCAATGAGCACTTAACTGAAAGCTCCTGATGAATGGAAGCAAAAGAAACTGAGACTTTAGCCTTCTGTCCTTTTTTCTTCCTCTACACTTCAGTCAGTTCAGCTCCATTGCCTTTTCGATTTCTCTAAAAATCTTCAGCAGCAACTGGCTGTGCATAGTATCCTCCATCACTCAGGCTTTATGAAAGCTTCCTCTAAAAACTCATTCTCACTGGCTGAATAAACAAAAAAAAAGAAAAAAAAATGAATGCTTTAATGCATCAAACACACAAAAGGGTAAATAGAATCATTCTGGATGACTGACATTCAGTAGGAGACACTACAGAGCGAGTGTGTGGCTCAGAGTTCGGTCTGTGCTGTGATCCAGCAAAATGATATCTTCTCCAAGTAAAGAGTTCACTAGAGAAGATGAGGAGAGGAATAAAGTAAAGGAAGGATGGAAATGTGTGAAGAAGGGAAGGGAGATGAGAAGAAGAAGGTGGAGTAAGATGAAAAAGGTGTCAGGTAGAGAGAGGAAGGCAAGAGGAGTAAGTATTGACAGTCTGAATATGCAAAAGGTGAAAGGCAGAGGGGAGGAAAATGCAAATGAAGAGCAGTCACGGGTGTGCAGGAGCAAGGGATGAGGGCGGGAGTCGACAGGAAGGTGAGAGTCGAGGAGAAGGTGAAGAAAGGAGAGAAAGAGGGATGAGGAGAGGAGGGAAATGACAAAAGTCTTTCTGTGTGAAGAGAAGTCTAAAAATATACCCACAGAAATATGTGGGGGGGGTAGAGGGGAAAGAAAGAAAGAAAGAAAGAAAGAAAGAAAGAAAGAAAGAAAGAAAGAAAGAAAGAAAGAAAGAAAGAAAGAAAGAAAGAAAGAAAGAAAGAAAGAAAGAAAGAAAGAAAGAAAGAAAGAAAGAAAGAAAGAAAGAAAGAAAGAAAGAAAGAAAGAAAGAAAGAAAGAAAGAAAGAAAGAAAGAAAGAAAGAAAGAAAGAAAGAAAGAAAGAAAGAAAGAAAGAAAGAAAGAAAGAAAGAAAGAAAGAAAGAAAGAAAGAAAGAAAGAAAGAAAGAAAGAAAGAAAGAAAGAAAGAAAGAAAGAAAGAAAGAAAGAAAGAAAGAAAGAAAGAAAGAAAGAAAGAAAGAAAGAAAGAAAGAAAGAAAGAAAGAAAGAAAGAAAGAAAGAATTGCAGATGGTAAGTGAAATGATAACAAAAAAGAGTTAAAAAAACACATTCTTGGAGGAAGCCAGAGCACAAGGAGAGAATCCCCACACCCACAGGGAGAACATGTAAACTCCACACAGAAAGCCTTTTAGTTGAATCTGAAACCAGACCAGTGATCTTCTTGCTGTGAGGCACAAACGCTAGCCACTGCAACATGGTGTGGCCACAAGCATATGCTTTAGAACCGACTTTGAATCTACCTTTGACCCTAAAGGCTCTGCACAGGCTCTGGAACTGAGCTACCTGCCTGAGCTTTGAGATCATTATTCACCAGTACTGAAAATGAGATCCTGTGATAAGACCTTGTTGGCTACATACTGTATATCCCCGAGTGAGGGCTAAAAAAAAGTGACAGAGCTCCAAACGTTTGAAACAGCTTGACAAAAGTCCAAAAAACTCAACATTATGTCACAAAACTAGAAAAACTGCATGCGTTGTTGCATCTGTTTCTCTTATGTGCACTGTATGTACTTTATTCCTACACTGCATTGTTTTATGTTGTATTTTGCAACTAATTTGATTCTATCATATCGGTATATATGAAGTATACACTGTTTACAGCACACATACAAATCTGAGCTTCACCGTAATACAAAATCTTAACAGTCTTCTGTGATAAAATGTTCTCACGTTGAATGCACAACACTAAAACTGAACATGAACACAAGAACATGATACGAGAGCACACACTCACGAGTGGACACATGCTTCTTAGCTATTCTCCGAAGGGAAGCCACAGACGAGTAGCTTTTGAACGGCTTTGCCAACATTTGCTGCCCCGCAGACACACAAACACACATCTGCCTTTGTATTACACTTGCTGGCATGAATACACAGCAAACAGAGTGACTGCACTCGGGTCATAATAACACTGATCCACTGGCCTGACCCTGGGTTTGACCGTGTGAATCAAAGTGCAGTTTTGAGAAGGCAGGCTTTCTCACGTTGCATGATGAGCCTCATTGTTAATAAATAAAACAGATGACAGATACAAATGCACATATAGATAGATGCACAACACTACTGAGTACAACTGCATTCCCAAACCACTTTACGTGTGGGTCAATTTAACACCACTAACATCAGCATATTAAAAATGCATGCGCCCAAGTTTGCAAGGGAATTTGCGATTTTGTATGTGTGTGTGCACATGTGCTTAAAGGAATAAAAATGCAGAGTAGCCTACCTTAAAGAGTAGCACCATTACAATGTCATTTCACTTATAAAGCTATTTATACTGTCTGCACTGGTTTGGCAAGATACCTTGGTTTTATTGTGCAGGCTCAGACTATTTTAATTTATTCATTCAAATATTATTTAAACTTTTAAAGTGTTTTTTTTTTTTTAAATATTTATCTAAGTGTTGCGAGTTGTATTTTATTGTTAACTATATTAGCATTTGTTTTTGGTTAACTGTGGCTGTTTTTATATGTGCAATGGAAATAAACTTTACTTATCTACTTACAGTGAATGCATGTAAAATACTCAGTTAACCTTAAAATGATTTTTTTTTTCTGAATGGGCTTCAATCACATGAAAAGAAAACAGAGAGAGGGGAATGTGTCACTGGTTATCCAAAAACATGATACCCGATCCAGCACTTTAAACCTAATTTGGGGGTAAGACATTTTGAGTTGCTTGTACTGTAATATAATACAGTCAACACAAGCTAATATAAATGAACCAGTCCACTAATGTTATAAAGGGGCTTTGGACTTTCTCAAATGTGCATCACAAGCAGCTGAAATAAGACAATGCCTCTGTACTCACATGGTCTCGTCATTCTGAAACTCCAGCTTGCCAGCTGCCAGTTCATAGTCTTCCCCACCTCTAGCGGTGCCATCCAGGGTGCGATAGGGGACGGCGACCAGGCCTCTGGCTCCTGAGGTCCTGAGCACCTTCACTTCCATCACACCTACACTCTCACTCACCCTCTGACTGGCGCTCTCAAAGGTAAAGATACCTGGAAAGAGAAGGTATAGATGAGTTTACTAAACACCTACGCTTTCGCTCACTAGCTCGCTCTCAAAGGTGTACAGCACATCATATATTACCACCCACTCTCTCTTGATGAAAGATAATTAGCATTAGATGAACACAAACACTTATCCTCCAGCATATCCGTTCTCTTCAGATGTTATCAAAGTCCTGTAAATGACTGGAAACTCTAAATCCTCCTGTGACATATTTAAATGCACATCCTGGGAATATATGGCAACAAAGCTATAATTCCATGTGGACTTAAACACAAAGATGAAGCAGTGAATTTGAATGAACATAATTCTTACCTGCATGATCGTCATCATAGATGGTCACCGTGGCTGTGTGGTTGTCACCCAGCACGGCTTTGGGCGCGACACTCGCATCCAGAGGCACTGTGCCAATCTCGGGATAACCAGCTACCCTTGGATTACTGAGGTGGACGTAGAAATATTCATCCTCCTCAAAGATGTCATCATCAATCACTCCAACTGTGATCTCTGGTCAAAGACGTTTTCATTGAGGGTGTATTAAAACAGAGTAATCAACATTAAAATAACATTTGGTTGGAGCCAGCAGAAAAATAAATGTGTAGATGAGCTCTACTTTTTTCCTGCACATTTTTCTAAACTATGCCATGAATCATTGCTGTCAAGTGTTGAATTTTACCTTTAAGGGTCTCTCCAGGCTTAAACATCAGTGTCCCCTCTGCAAACTCATAATCTGAACCTGCGTTTGCTGTGCCGTCCTCTGTGCGATAATCCACCTGTGGGACAAAGGGACATAAAGAGATAAGAAGTTGTGGTGAGCGAGAGGGAGAGCGTGAAAAGGAGCCGTCAAAGATGAAAGAGAAGGGAAAAGATGTGAAAGGGGCAGATAAGCCCAAAGGGAAAAGAAGAATACCGACAACAGAGAAGAAGAAAGTTAGAGCTGAATGGTTTATTTGGGGGGAGACGAGAGCAAAGCGTGACAGAACTCTAAAGAAAAAAGAAAAAAAGGGCTTCATTGAACCCAGGCCTCTGGTCAAATGCAGTCCGATAAAGATTTTGGAGTAAACATAACATTTTTCATAATTCTTTCCTCTCTGTCTGTCCTCTCACCATCTGCCTGTTTTTTTAAATCCTCTTCTATCCCACACAGAGGCGTGTTAAATATTTATAGTCAGAAACAAAAAGGATAAAATTCTAATGACTTCAAATTCATCTCTGGCAGTTTATAGGCAGAGCTGAATCAGCAATTTAGTGT
Source organism: Brachirus orientalis (assembly GCA_016785285.1). Lineage (NCBI taxonomy): Eukaryota > Metazoa > Chordata > Actinopteri > Pleuronectiformes > Soleidae > Brachirus > Brachirus orientalis. Next base: position 1,288,751 of record JAFBJR010000042.1, read on the forward strand.
TGCTGGTGGTGTTGTAGTCACACTCTGGCACTGGGCTATTTTTAGCCTTTCATGAAATCTGTAAGATTTTTGAAATAGCTGTAGTGCCTGTGGCTTGATGAAATTACAGATATTCCAGCACTGCTATGAATAATAGATTAATTAGTAGAACATTTGTTGCAGTAACATGGAAAATGTATGTCAATCCTACTGCTTATCTTGGACAGAAATGTACATATGCAGATGCTTTTATTATGACCCCTTTTGTAAATAAATCAGGGGTAAGTCCTCCATGTTAGAAAAAAGGCGCAAGAAATGTAAAAAAAGACGAGATGATTTCGATCACAATACGCGAGGAGGGACTTAGATACTGCAGCTCCACTAGATCACACCACCAGTGCAAGATCGCCGTGCTCTCGTCGTCCATCTTCATATTCACTGCTTCTTCCAGTGACCAAAGTCCAAATACGCACCGTTCACTAACTTCCCTGCAGCAGTCGACAATTTTCAAGCAGCCAGAGTGTAGTGAACACAGTGGTGACTTCAGCAGCTCAAGATATTTCCCTCAGGAGCCAGTGGGTGTGCAGACTGAAGCTGATGTTAATCTGTCTCCGTTAAACGTGGTTATACACCGAATGTGTTTGCTAATCATTTATCTATGCTTAAAAAAAAAAAAGGTGATAAATTGCACTGAACGCTTGTTCCCACTGCTTACAACTCGCTTCAAAAACTCAGTATAGACTATAGTAAATACAAAACGTCCCCACCTGGAAATGTTTATGGCTGCATTGAGCTAAAATGTTATCTTTCTTTTTGTGGACACTGTGAAGGGTTGAAATACTTCTGTAGCCTTGTTCTAGCCTTGTTGAGGGATTCTACTTTAAAAACATGGTTTCTTTATTTTTAATGTGCTGCTCTGACACCAAGCCTGGGGAGCAGTTGTACAGACTAAATAGGCCACTTGACTTTAGAATCAGCTTTCAGGCTGAGCCATCACCATAACTTTACCGGCAAGGCTGATGTTGCAGCATAATACATTCAATAATATACAAGTGGAGGCATTAAAAGGAGAGACCACCTTGTCAAACCTTTTTAAGTAAAACCGAGTAGGAAGGGTTTAATTCCAGTGACACAGACTCTGTAGGAGGCTTCAAAGAAAATCCAACTACTGTTTAAGCCCTTAATCAAAAGAGGAATTACAACTTCAAGAAATCTAACACCTAGAACATGTTCTTTGGTCCACTATTTACCCCTGTAACCCTAATATGTATAACTATCTCACACATACACTTTATATAGGCTTTCACATCTCAGCAGTTTGCTGTCCTGCAGTCATCACACACACACCTTCACAGTAACTCCAGGGTCTCCTCCGTGTCTGGCAACTGTCAGTTTCAAGGAACCACAGTTTTCAAAGCACTGGTACTGAGAGGGCTCAAACTCCATCCTGATGGTGTGAGGGTCGTCCTCCTGGGCTTGGGTCTCATGGCTGCTCACCACCTGGAAGAAAGTGAGTGACATGTTACTCCTACTAATGAAGGAGTCATATTTAGACTTTCGCGTTCTCCTTAAGTGCATGTCTCACCTTGCGAGCCTGGTCGGCAGCGTGCTTCTTAAGGATGTTGCCGGCTCCGATCATCATCCTGGTTGCTTGGATACGATAGAATGCTCTGCTCTTCTGCTGCTGCATCAGGACCTGCGATCAATTCGTCGAGTGAATTATTGCTTTCACTTTTAAACTGTCACATGCAATTCGAAAGTTGAGCAGTGAATCTCTCATGGGAAATTCCTCTCATGCCTCCACAGGGAGGTTAGAGGTCACCTACAGATTCAACTGTTAATTAAAGAAACTTCACAAGTCTTGAAGCTCAATGTCTGAGCTGGAGTGGGAGCTTCAAAAATTAATTAGTTACTTAATGGAATCACTTATTTAATATTTTAGCCACTCACTTTTAGACTAACCACTTAGCAAAACACTGGCTGGATTTCTTTAGCTGCAAAAATAAGAGGCTTTATATGAGGCTTTTCAATCGATATTTAATGATTTCAATAAAAACTTATTAGTGACTAGGAATTGAATATCCTAATAACCCAACAAACTGAAAAGAAAGGTCATGACATTATATCTGACAACAGAGCTGAGAACACGTCAGTTTATGTAGGTAATACAGGAGGTGAGCTGCTAAAACTGTGTCTCTTTAGATGGAATTAGTTATTAGTTCAGTGGAAAGCCTGATCTGCTTTTGTTGAGTATGACAGTCTATCAAAGTCCAATTATTCCCTTGACTTGTGAGTGAACAAACTACTTCACTTTTTAGTCGCCATGACCACATGAACCTCAGTGTTCCTTATCAAGTTAAATCTCTAAGGCAGCTGTCATTTATATTTGACGCACAAGGCTACATGAGTGCATTATAAGGGCAGGGGTGGAGGTCTGAATGCAAACAAACACCTGAAAGTTGCTCAGTGCACATTTGCCTCCACTTCTTCCTTCCCAAAATTAAAGACAGAAAAGCAGAGAGTGGGAAAGCAGAATATTTTCTCCTAATTTTAAGCCATAAAAACTAAATTAATCTAATGGCAAAGAACTAAGGGCTAGGCTCGAAACTAAATTTCCATATAACGTTAGGCCCACTTGCAGATTTTTCCCTTGCATTTCAGGCTTCAAAACGTAATTCACTCCAAAAGATGTCTAATAGTAATGTCCTGAGCTGCAGTCTCAGTAGACTTGAAGAAATACACTACCGGTAGTGTACAAATATCTAAAACTCTTAACAAAGCAGGGAGAAACCTATCAGACCCCAGACAGCCACTTTTCCTGCTTCAGGCTGTAGATACTGTTATCCAGACTTAGAAAGAAACTAAATCATCATTCACTGCAAGTGAAACAGTTCCCTTTATAAATAAATACTGGAATGGTTTTATGATTTGTTTAGTAAGCCTGAACAGTGACAACATTTATTTTTCATGTGTTACATCAGGAAGAAATGTTATTGTCTTTATTGTAGTTGTTATCACAATACACTGGAACACTGAGGCACTGTGGACTGATGCTGTGTCTGTGATGGGAAAGTTGTTGTCGAGTCTGTATTTTAAGCCTACGTTTATGGAAGTGTAATCCATTTTGTGATGTGACTGGTGCATAAATATTGAATAGGTGAGTTGTCTTTTATGTTCATCCTATTCGTATAATCTCACCAATAACAACCTGACATGTTTTTCTCACTGAATATTTGTTGAGGTAAAAAAAAAAGGTACCTTCTACCACTACTACAAAAGTTCTGTTTTAAAAAAAAAGTGAATGTTTAGATCATTTCAGCCAGTTCGAATTCCTCCAACTAAAATATAAAACACAACAAAATGAATACATTTAAAAAAAATGTTTTTAACACTGCTGAAGCTGCTGTTGTCTGTATAACATCTCTGCTGTCACCTTCCAGACTCGTCCTACCTGCTGTCACCCAAACCCCTCACCATTGTCAACTTCAGAATCAAATCATGTATACTGTGGTTATGACTGGGCCTCACAAAAGCTCAGAAACTGCATGAGAAACATTTTTAAAGTTGAAAAAGCAAAGAGCATTGTTTTTTATTTTGCTTAATTTAAGCTTCATCAGCCATTTGCACTTGGACTAGTACACAATTGAATTCATACAACCTTTGTGCTCTAACATTGCTGTTTCTTTTTTTTTGTTTTTTGTAACAGTGTTGAACAACACCCACATTTCTCACAGAACCACTAAAAGCACCAAACACTAGAACTTATTGCCCCAAATTAAATTATACAATTTCCAATCATATCAGTTTTAACATATTTAACGTCCTATTGCCACTATATATCCTGTTTATACTGTATATATTGATTCCCTTGCTCATACTGTCTGTTTTCTTTGCTGTTTTTATTGCTGCTGCAGGCAAATGTCCCGTTTGTAGGGCTAATAAAGAAGTGTATCATATAGTTCATCATATTTTGTTACAGGAGTTATAGCTGCAGCTTTTTTAACTACAGTTCACTCCTGTAAATAGCTACAACTTGTAACTTTTTATAAAAACAAATTCTGTTTGTGTACAGATGCTCATTAGTAAGCTGTAGGTACAGAAAACATTTTTTTTTTTTTAACTTATGACATGTTTACTTTTTCTGCAGAAATGTGTCAAAGTGGCAATTAACGCAGAAAAATTAGACTTGTATCGACCCTCTCAGCTTACTGTTGGTGCTGAACATTTCCCTCAATATAAAACTATTCCTTAATCTGGTTCATCCAGCTTTATTCAGAAGCTTTTGCAGCAGGTGCATGTACTTGTACCCATGTGAGCTCACTCTCACCTGATAATTAGCCATCTCAATCAGCTGCTCCATGTCTTTGTCCGGGTGCCTCTGCTTCAGCTCCTTCAGCGTCCTCGCCATGTCCCTCCTAGCCTCGTCCTCCTCATCCTTGGCTCCTCCCTCTTCCATCAGTCCTCCGTCCATCCCACTGTGACAGTTCAACGCCATCTGTCCGTCCAGCTCCAACATGTCCATCTTGGTGAACCCACCCGGACCCAGCGCCCCTCCTCCTCCTCCTCCACCCATGCCTCCAAACCCTCCATCTGCCCCTCCTTCAGTCTCAATGATGATGCCGCGGCTCTTGTCTGCTCGGTAACGCTTGCGGACGAACTTGTAGAAGAGGAGACGTCGGTCAGCCACCCAGGCCTGGACCACGCACAATGGGAAGCAGAGGAAGGTCAGCACTGCCTCCCACACCTGGAGGAGAGAAGAGGAAGCTGGGGTTAACGCCTGATTTCCTTCCTCACTTCCTCACCTTCCCTGCAGCACAATATTACTACTTCTACTACTACGACTAATAATCATAATAATAAATTTTTATACTGAGATTTTAACAATAGCCAAGTTTCCACTGCAAATTCTATTGAATTTTCACCACTTCTGCAAAAGAAAGTGTGCATTCATGTGTGTTTCCATACAATGCAGTAAATATTTAGTTCAGCACAATAATTAGCTGGTGGTGCAAAGGTCCTAGTAACCAGTGACAGATAAGGAGGCACAACTAGATCATGTAAATTAAGGCTGTCACTTTTAAGCAAAATTCCGATGTCCGTTTGAAATTGGGGAGAAGTAATCACTGCATCAAGGGCCCTTCTGCAAGGAGTTTGCACGTTCTCCCCGTGTGTGCGTGGGTTCTCACCAGGTACTCCGGCTTCCTCCCACAGTCCAAAAACATGCAGATTTGGGGATTAGGTTAATTGGACACTAGAAATTGCCCATAGGTGTGAATGTGAGAGTGAATGGTTGTCTGTCTCTATGTGGCCCTGTGATGGACTGGTGACCTGTCCAGGGTGTGCCCTGCCTCTCGCCCTATGTCAGCTGGAGTTAGGCACCAGCACCCCCCGCGACTCTCAGTGGATAAAGCGGTAGAAAATGAGTGAGTGAGTAATCACTGCATCATCCAGCAGAGGGCACTGTGAACTCAAACAGAAAAAGGGTTTTTCGCAAATTGAAAATAAGCATAAAACATCAAAGATCTCTTTCCTAAACTTTCCATACGGAAGCTTTTTTTCCCCCCACATTTTAAACACTTTTTATTTTTATTTTTTTTAATGTCTTAGCATGCCTTAAAAGAATCAATACACGTGACTGAGCACAAACTTCCCCCCAATGCTGCTTATTTTTCCACAGTGTCAATAATACACTTTATCACAAGGTTTGTTTAGGTAAAAAAAAAAATCTGATTCTGGATCCCTGTATAGATCACCACTGAAATCTAATATTTTTTCCTGAGGCAATAGATTCCCAGGTGAAATATCTCTCCTTATCTTTTTGGATTATGCTGCAAACAAATAGACAGACAAACAAACAAAAACAGACACATGGGAGAAAAATAAAAAAAATGGCTTGCATGCACTCTGCTTTTGCTCTTACAGCACATGAAAAGAGACTTCAAAAAAAGCCAGAGAGGTAAACAGTGTTGAGAGAGAGGCGACAGCACAATGTTAGAGAGTGAGTCATTGAAAAATGGCAGAATGAGTTAAATTTTTCTGTCATAGACGACTGCAGAAGACACTATGACATCTTGTATTTGGGGCAGGAAGGATGAATCACTTTGTTCAGCCTAGTGTGGTTTTTCCAAACCCACATATCCTAGCTTTAACACATATCTTTGCCTTCCATCCTCACCTCCACCTCTCCAGGTGAGAAGACATTCAGAATTAAGTAGAGCCAGATGTAGGCAAAGATGCTCCACGCTGCTGTGACAAAAAACACCCGCAGGTGCTTGATTTTGCGAGTCTCTCCATCAGGAACCACGTACACACACAGGGCGATGATGACGAACATGTTGAAGGCAGCACTGCCCACGATGGTGCTCGGACCCAGAGAGCCGGCCTCAAAGTCATGACCACACACCTATAAGTTGGATGAAAACATTGAATTGGATAACTGCTTCCTTTTACACTGTGTACTGGTTCGTATGATGCGTAACCATCTGGCTCATATTATACAAACCTCAATAACAGAGAGCAGTATCTCCGGAGCACTAGACCCCAACGCCATCAGAGTGAGATTAGAAACTGTCTCATTCCAGATCCTGACTGTGGTTGTGGTTGTCTCACCATTTGGCCTCTTTATGGTGATCTCCTTCTCCTGGGAGGTTATGACCTGCAAAGTGAGGAGGGGGAGGAGAAAATAATAGAAAAATAGATGGGGAAAAGACAAAGACAAAAAAGGAAAGTAGAAGAGGCACCGACAGTTAAGAAGCAGCAAAATGGAAAAATGAAAGACAAACATTTTCTTAGAATTCTGGACTTGATGATGACTAACAATAAAACTACTGCATGTAGTAAACTAAATGAGTCTACTGTAAGCTCTTTTAATATTGTGGAGAAACTCAAAATGGACTAGTAATGTATTGCCTACCTCGATGGATGACATGAATCGGTCGGCTATAATGCTCATGCCCAGGAACATGTAGATGAGTGCTACAAAGTAAACGATGGCCCGCGCCACTTTGTCTCCTACAGAGGGGTTCTGTGGGTTCCACACGGGCAGTACCACTCCTAAAATAGATGATCAAGCAGATACTTACAGCAAAAGGTCACAAGCAATATTCAGTTGCAGGGATTTTTGTGTAATAACCTCACTAATCTCTCTTTCTCCTTGGGATCTCACATTGTCTTTATTAGTGTATTGGCATGTACATGAGACATACAACAACATGTACGGAATATAGCTGCAGAGTAAATGATAAGGATTTTTAAAGTTAAATTTAATTATGTATAACTTGATGTTGAGGATTTTGTATCACTGGCTCGCCATGAATGCATTGTTGCAGTCTAACCATTTAATTCAGTACATTTACTGGATCCATTATTCACTCTAGAGACATTTAAAGAGACATTGAATAGCATAAATAGAAACAGAATAGCAGATCAGGGATGGAAATTATTGAACAATTCAGTTTGAAAAATGAAATACATTTGCTCTGTATTAATAATGCACTTCACTCATGTAAAACATGAGGTTTGGCTGTCAAAAATGTTACTGACATCAGTAGCTGACATGGCTGGTGCACAGCTTTTAACCCATCTTAACCCAAGCTGCACTCACTGAAAGGTTTCAGTACAGAAACCCTGAGTAATCGTGTTAATCCCTCATATGCATTAAACTGCACTGTGATCACAGATTACTCACAACTCACCTTCCACACATTGGTCTCCACCAGAGGAACAGTTTTTCTGTGGTGAACTTGCGTGGGCCGATCCCGGACATGACAGGAGCAGCGAGAAAGAGAGGAAGAAGAAGACGAGGAGGGACGAGGAGCGGCGGGAAGGGCAGTGGGAGCTGGAAGAAGATGACGATGATGGAACAGACATGGCTGCTGGAGCCATTTCTGCTGATGCTGCCAGGTTTACACTGCACTCAACTGGTTTCTATGGGGTGGTCTCAGTGTGAGGAGGTGTCCAAGTCCTGGAGTAAGGCAAAAAAGGTGGAGACACTTCAAAATCACACCACTTTATCATGAATTCTTTCACTCTGTTTTAAGTACATTTGTTCAGCCTCCTGCTGCTTTTAAATTAACTTAAATGTTTTCAGGTAAAGTAGAGAAAATGCATTTCTGAATTCAGTGTCCTATGAGCAAAACCTTATTCTTCACTTCTTAGCAGAACTCAATAAAATGTGGTTGCAAAATGCTTTAAGGTGGATTAAATGGAGATCAAATTCAATAACAGTGATTATGAAAGGTCATTACACCCCCTAAAAATCTAAAAAATACCTTTGAAAAGGCACTGTAAATGATGATGTATGGAGCAAGCATCGGTAATAAAGTTAAAATAAAAAAATCCAAGGTAGATATAAAAGGACTGAGCTCCTCAGGAGTCCAGATGGAAAAAAAATCAATCAACTTTTTTGAGTTTGGAGGGACTGCAGAACAGTCAATAGAGTGGGCAGGAAACATAATTCTGTTTGTAATGTGGACTTTAGAACTTTTAAATTGTTTGTATCATTTAGATGACCACAAATATTAAAACTATCAAATGCAAGACACTTTTTGTACCTGATTTTCCTTGTGTGACTAGAGACATCTGAAAGTAAATTGCAGTATCAGAAAAGCAGTGTAACAGTGAAGTGGGCTGACGTATGTCATATAAGGTCAGAGGATTGGTTCTATAATCCTGAGTCCCACAGCTCCCACAGCCAGTGACGATACAAAAGAAATGTCCCAAACCTCCTCCTTGTTTTGGTTTCTGCTGTTTTCATTCAGTCGTTTTATCTGTGTCAAGTATTTTTTTGTGAGCCTGTTTGTCTGTCTGTGAGCAGCAAATACTCAAAAAGGTAAAGTATTTAATTTTCTGAGGATGTCGGCTATGTACCAAAGGATAAATCATGAAATTCTGGTGGTGATATTCTTTTTTTTGTTAACCTTGAGGGACACAAGAGTGTACTGACACTGTGGGAAACAGGATTAATGGAATCATTAATAATGTAGCTGGTGTAAACAGTATCTGGCTGTATGTCTGAAGAAAAAGAGGGTTGTATACAAGTGCAGAAAAACTCTGGCTGAGGCTGAACAAGAAAAAGAAAGAAATTCCCCTGGCTCTCTGCTACAGCTCGGTAATCTATCGGTGTGAGTGCACAGTGAAGGCCTCTTAACTTTTCTAACACACTCTTATAGATAAACATTCATCATTGGAACAAACCACAACAAGACTTTTCAGAGCTCCCACAATTCTCCAGTGGAAACAAAGGCCTTGAATCAAGTGTTTCATGGGTGACAAATGACACTAGTCATGATTGTATATTACTGCAACTGTGTGTCTGTGCAGCCAACTGGAAATGCTGCTGCTCCGACTCCGTCAAGAAAAGTAAGCTGAGCTGAGAAAAGGACACGACACAACAGCAATGTGTTTCCATTATGAGGAAGCAAAACGGCTTCTCCGCTGCACCGGAGACAATATGTTGTGGATGAGAACAGACCAAAAACAGGACCAGAGGGGGTTTCAAGTGGCGGCGCCGGGTCAAATCAGTGCAAACACACACAGCAAATGGAGGAACGAAAACTTGCACACAGAAAAAGACAGTGGACAAACATGCAGACAGAGACTACTAAATAAAGACCAAGTTGTGGCTTGTAGTTGTAGATGTTGCTGAACTTGTACCCACTCTCACACATGCTCTCTTCTCTCTCTCTCTCTCTCTCTCTCACACACACACTCTGGGTTAATCGGCCTTGGATGCAAAAAAGTGCTGACTGTGTCAACACTTAGTCATCTGTTGTGACATTAGCAGGAAGTGGTTGACCCTGTTGTCATCTATCTTCCAGGGTCTCACTGCTCTGACAACAAACTGTCACTTCAGTTCAATACTTCACTCACTTCTGTTCTGCTCCCCTCTATCTGAGACACTCTTCTCCATCCTTTACACCTCCATCCTCTCTTAAATAATGCCATGTTTGTGAGTTTTACAGTTGATTTGTTTTTCCATCAATGATCCTCTGAAGACAATTTAATCTTTTAAAAAGTAGTGTGCGACTTATTAAGTCCATCAGCTCCAAAAGACTCTGCGTTTCTCAGAATAGCAGTGTCACTCAGCAACATTCTCACTCTGCACACAGGTCATTAACCTTATTTCAAGACAGATGGATCCAATAGCAACATTGCACTATGCCTGAAAACATAAAGAAGTGTCCATGAAACATTTTAGAAGTGAATTCGACTGCTCAAAAAAACGTGGTTGTTCAGTACTCTAGTTTGAATTGGCAAACGCTTCTTGCCCCAGTCCACGCACCCATGCCCTGCTGCTGTACACACAAACGCTCCCTCAATCAGGTCTGATAGTTTTGCTAGATGCAGCCTACTAATAATGTTACATTATTTCAAAAAACATTGACCCAAAAAGATTGACCCAAGTCTCTTTTCAGCATTCCTATACTGACTCCTCCCTCTCTCTCATTCCCATCTTCTCCATCTGCACCTCCCTTGTCAGCTGCTCATCCTCCATTCACTTCTATGAACAGTTAATGTCCTGCCATCTTGTCTCTCTCTCCGTTTCTCTCCGCCTACTCACACACTCACCACTTCACATCTCTAGCACCTCCATATCACCACGCAGTCTCTCTATTCACACCTCCTTTCAGCCAAACCCTTTCGCTCCTCACACATCGTCCTCATCTGTAAATAAATCTGTTGCTGTTGTAGTACGCAATATGTGGATCTGCCTTACTTGCCTTATTTACAGAATTTATCCTCAACTATGACACAAGGTGAAAGCTGAATTAAAATATGCTACTATTTGTCTACTATTTTCCACCACTTTATCCTCCACATGAGGGTCGTGTGGGATGACATTTTGATGTTAACGTAGCTGATGTTTCCAGGCTCATTTATGCACAAAAATATACCAGCTTGGTTTTCAAAGCTAACAGAAATTTTTGACGTTAAATTAAAGGAAACAATAAAAAAAAAATAGCAGTCTTTTTCCCTGTAAATCCGATGAAGATGCAACATAGAGACCAAACTAAAAGCACAACACTGTCAAATCTGAAGAAGATGGAACTGTTTAACTTCTTTTATGCTGCTATAAGTACAAGAAACATGTGAGACCAAAGCCTTCAAATGATCTATGCATGTGTGTGTGTTCTCTGTATCTACAGGGATTTCCTTTGTAATATATTAATCACTCTGACAGATCTGACACACACACACACACACACACACACGCTATGAACTGCTCTGACTCTTCTCGACACTGACAGTGATGCTTAGGCACATGTGGGTGTGCAGTGTAGGCAGACACAGAAAAAAAAACTGAATCCACTGACACACTCACATATGCATTTTTTTTAATTATTATTTTGTTCTACTTTTGCTCAAGCCAACTGATGTGCAAGAGATAATCTGACAAATAATGATGCGTGTTTTTTCATAACACTGAAAGACACTGGTGAAATGAGGCTCTCTTTGCCGCATGTCAATGTCTTAAAAATGAAGGTCAGTAAATGAAACGGATGACGACGATGATGATTCTGTACATGGCCTGCATTTTATGTCATTGGATTAACCACATTGTCACAGTCCGACTTGCCGTTTCCTCCTTTCTTCCGTCTGTCTTTCCTTTCACACTGCCAACAAAAAACATATGACCTTTACGCTGAGCTGAAACAACCTGAGTGCAGTGAAGTGCAATTATATGACTACTTTCAGTGCAAAGCACCTGTGACTTCTCAAACACCCTGAGGAAAGTGCAGGTAGTGTATTGGGTTTCGTAATATCTCTCTTCCCTCCAGATATAAAAACATTGCATACAACAAAGTAGCAGCTTGATCTGATTTATATTCTATCTGAGATAGGTTTATGGGCTTTATTTTCTTTTTAGGGCATGTTTTCATTTTTTCATTTCATTTCATCCCTTCCTTCCCTTCATCCACCATTTGCCCGTTCCTTCCTCCTCCAGCTATAGCTTCCTCCTTCTTGCCTCCACTGCTAACAACATCATTGTCTCCACACCACTGGAAGTGTTAAGGGACGATAAAGCCAGTGTGACCGATCTTGGCAATAACTTTAGAATGTGTGCGTGCAGGCTGCTCATTCCAAATTTACTGGTGTTGTGCTGTGTGGCTGGATTTTCTGGGTGTGTAAGTGGGTGTGTGGACGCGTGCATGCATGGCTGATCGTTGGCTGCAGCCTTGGAAGCTCCAGGCTTAGGGGTGCTGCGAGGGGTGATGTTGAGGAAGTGGAGGGGAAGGCAATGAGGCAGTGAGGCAAACCCAGGAGGGAACAGTTACTGTGGGAGGGAGAGCAGAGTGGTGCTGGCTGCCTGTGGCACATAGAGCTGAAAGAGCTTGGTTTACTTGGTTCGGACAAGATTAGAGGAGAGATGGAGAGATGAAGAGAGAAGAGGATGATGCAATCGATGGAGAGAAAAAGGGAAACTACAGAGAATAGGAGCGCAAGGTATAGTGAGAAAAGGAAACAAATGAGAGGCTGGGATAAAAATCCATGAAAGGCAGGAAGGAGATGCACAGAGATAAAGGAAGAGGTGGAGACAGAGAGTGAGAGCATGAGCGCGTGCTGCTCTGGGATTACAGCTATCGAGCGGCTGAGAAGCTGATGAGATGCGTAATTAGGCAGATTTAAGGGCGATAGTGAACACGCCCCACTGGGCCGTGGATACAGCTGTCCAAGCATGTTAGCGAGTGTTGCCAAGTGCTTTCCATAGAGCAGGCAGAGTGCAGATTGAAGGCGATGGTGAACACAGCTCAGTGGAAAGAAGAGGAAGGCATCGGGGATGCAACCTGTGCTGCCCCCTCCAAACACTGCTCAAAGTGGCTGCACTGTGTTGAACATGAATCAGTGAACTCTGTGTGTGTGTGTGAAGACATGAATGTAATCTACAGACAGAATGTGGGCAAAAATGCTGCTCTTATCTCCTGAAAGAATCAGACTTTGCTGAATGTAACCTACTGAGTCACATTTTTAAAACCTTGTTTTTCAACAAAGCTTTGGGTAATATTTGATCTGCACATGTTCAGCGTTCATTCATTCACTTTATCCTGAACATGAGGATCCTTTTTTTGTTTGTTTTGAACTGGTATTAAGCGCAGCCATGTCCTTTAGTTAAATTCTTATTTTGTTTTAAACTACGGAAGTATTATAGCTGTATTATAAGCTGTATTATAATGTACAGTTGTAATATCGGATAGCCTAGATCCATCAATATTACTAATGACTATAATAGTCGGCTGAATAAGCTGCTACCTCCTTGACTTCTATAATAATTATTATTATTTGCACAAAGAAGATATTTTATATGCACATCTACTGTGACATGAGGATGAAAAACATTATGGTAATGTCACTACAGAACAGTTGACCAAAAGGAAAGACATATCTTGGTATAGGTTATCGGCAGCGACTCATTATATAGCGATATTTCAGATATCGGCAGAAAGTCCAATCTTGTGCATCCCTATTTTAAACATGTTTATTTTACTACTTCTTTTTAGGCTCTTTGCTTGTATTGAATTTACTTGGCTTGAACTGCTAGGCAGTTTAAAACATTGTTAAGAAGAGTGCTATTGGAAACTGTTGGAGAAGCAGCTTGATGGTGGCTCTAATCAAAAGTACAAAGACTTAATAATGAACTTTTAAATTGCACAACGTTGGAGCTGTATCCGTTTAGTGAAACATTAAAAAGATCAGCAGTGTGTGTGTGTGTGTGTGTGTGTGTGTGTGTGGTCAGTACCGACACTGCTTCTGCCACACGACTGTGCTCCACATTGATCTGCCACCAGGCTCATCGATCACTTTTACAACAAACAGACTTTTTTCCCCACACAAACACAGAACCAACACACAGAAACATTTATTCATATATCTAAGTCAACACACATTCTAGATGTTCTTGCACACACGATATGTATAATATCGTATCGTATATATATTGTAGACATAACTGGAAATCTACAAGTCCAGGTGTATATGACAAACCCACCAGCACAGCATTAACTGTTCAGGATGAAAAAAACAGACCAATATAGAACAGGTGATACAAGTTTTTCAGGAAATTCTTGTAAAGGAAAAATTAAATAAACATTAGGAAGTGTCTTTTTAAGATTCCTAATAAGAATAATTTCTGCATTTCAGTAGATAAAGGGTGAAAAAAAACATGCTCCCATAAAGCACTGGTTTAATCAAAATTGCAAATAATGATATTTAGTTATGTATGATGTCAAGTGAAGCAGCAGGCTTTGATCATTTAGACCAAGCAAGGATGGAGGTGTCCCCTCTGCAGTCAGGCTCAATTCTAATTCAAAACTAAATAAAACACCAAAACAAGTTAAACATTGATACATTTGTTTGCCATAATGTACCTGTATATATTGCTCTTTAATAAAAACACATGCACATTATATGCTGGGGGCTCACTTCATGATTGTGTGTCATACAGAACGTCGGCTCAAGCCTCTAGCCAAGGTCATGAAGGTCAAGACTGAAAGAGGTTTATGCTCACACAGTCTTCCTTCTGCCTTACATCTATACCCACCATCACTTTTATAGCCATCAAAACCGTTCTATTAATTTCAAAACACCTCCTGTTTTTAATCGTGTGTCTTCGCTCATGGTCTGGTATAACAGGGGAAACAGGAGAAGGTGAAGTGAAGGTAATGAGCAAAGAAGTCTTGCTGTTCTCATTTCCCAAAAGAGTCTGCCTCCTTCATTTGCAGCACACACATTCACCACAGGCTTCCAAGTCGCTGCAGGTTAATATTATCCTGCCTCGAGCAATAAAACTCAAACTCTACTTTCTCTTTCAGTCTGATTCCGTCTAAGTTTGACTGTTGTTTTAATCTTCCACGAGACGATCCATCTCTTTTCAATGCTGCTCATGTGTCACATGGAAGTGTACACAGTTCAACACTATGGTCCCACAACCCCGGTTCATGAAAGCGTGTGTGGGCGAGGACGTCAGTCAGAGGAGGTTAAAGGGGATTTAACGGGCTGTGACATTAATATGGCAGAAGATGCTGCACGATATGATGCAGCTTTGCATGTATACGAGTACATGCATGTCTTTTAAGAAGTGTCGTGTGACATAAAATTCTGAGAACGCTGCTCTGCACACATACTCATCTAAAGAGCTGTAAAGAAATTAGTCAGATATGGGTACCACTGATTCACCGAGTAAGAACTATAGCTAAGCCAGCTCTGTGTTTGTATACATTCAACCGCGACCAAAACAATGAAAATGTCGCTCCCGTACATGTTTGATAAACAAGTGGAGCGTTTATGTTAATATTCTGTGCAAACGCTGACGAACAGCGACGTTCATGGACTTTTGCAACCTCAAAGCAAGTGTGTGTGTGTGTGTGTGTGTGTCAAAGTCAGCGAGGGTGAAACGTTTACCATCACAAACATCCCTCAGGCTTATTTTAAATGATGCAACTTCTCTTTCTTTCCCCTTCTTTTACATCTGTTTCCCCTTCCATCTGTTTACTCCCCTTTTCCACTCTCATCTGTTCCCCCTCTTTTCCCCTTCTACTTCCTCCTCTGTCTCCCACCGTTGCCCTCACTTTCACTGAATCCTGTTCATACTCCTAAAACCTGCTTCTTTCCTTTTTCGCCCTCTCCTTCTCCCTCTATCCTCCAAAAAGACTAAACCCTTGAAAAACCCTTGTCACTGAGAGCTTAGAGGAAAAAAGAAACCGAGAGGAAGAGACAGGTCAGTGCATGAGTGCAGGGGAAAGAGGAAGGAGGAGTGAAGGGAAGGGAAAAAAAAGGAGACAATGCAGGAAAATAAGAAGAAGTTGCATTAATCTGTACTAATCTCTCTCTCGCACATTAGTAAGTAGCAATGTATGCACACACACTCTCTCTCTCTCCATCTGTACTGGACCACCCTCTTATATAACCACACATGTATCAGCATCTTTTTACACATTCCTCTTCTAGTCATTCTGCATCCCATTAATAATGTCCGTTAAGACAGATTTTTCATGCTTCACACATTCACCTTTTTATTCTCCCTATAAACTGCATACATGTCTTTTCCTCTTTGCCTCCTGTATTACTGTATTTCATAAAAGAAAAATAACTGCAAAAAGATGTCACAGCCAAAGAAAAAAAAAATAATAAAAGACATGAATGACTGAAATGAAAACTGTTACTCACTGTTCCATGTTGAACACAGCAAAAGCCCTAGAAACTTAATTTCAGCAGTCAGAGCTGTTCAGCAGTTTATTAGTGGATTTACACCTGACCAGAGTGTCTTTTAGTCTATGGTTAAAAGTGCATTTTTATTCCTTTTTCTTTTGTGGTTTTTATGATCTATTTGATGTTCAGATAAAAAGAGGAACACACACTTTACTCTCACCAAAGTGGCTTTTCATAAATGACATATCATAGGGAGACCTTCAGATGCATTTCCTGCCTCTCATATTCACGCTTGACAAAACTGTTGAGTAATTAGCAAAGTCCACTGTTATAAGGAAAACAGTAATTGATGTAACGGTTCAGAATTCTCAAATATGAACACTTAATGCTCTGTATGAGCAACACACAGTAGATTGAATGGGAAGATTATCCTGACAAAAATAATTGCGAGTTTACAATTTTATTATAATGACTAGATAAATGTTTTAATATAATTTTTTTAGATTCTTAAACAATTGGAGCCTTGCAGCAGTCAGAAACATTGCTGATAGGATGCATATGTTTTAGGGAAAAATAATTTAATATGAGCTTAGATGATGAATGAATGAATATAAAGTCATGAGAAAGCTATGCCGCCCCCATAGTGCATTCAGACATAGATCACAAGCACTGTATGCTGGTGAATTAGAACGATAATAAGTCGCTCACATGAAATATTTGTGTTGTTCTTCATACACGATTAACATGATAATAGAAATTAACCATCACCCATCACCATAAGGTAATCAAATGAATCAACTGGAAGTGGCTGAAGGTTGGTGGAGAGCTGAAAGTCATTTTTTGACCTCAGGGTTGGAATTTATAGAGTAAGTTAAAAATGTATGAGGTAAAGCTTCAGTTGCTGTGCGATGTAATGGGAGACTGATATTAATACTGCAAATGTTTTGGATGCTAAATTGACCAGTGCACGTGTCCCGAGTGCAGTGCAAGCCTGTCATGTTGTGCTGTATTTAAAAGGAAGATCAGAGAGAAGAACTGGAAACACAATGGTGCTGCTGTTGTAGTGTTTCTACAGTGATTAATGGGATGGCAAAGTTATTATCATTGTCATTATAAGCATGAAAAGAGTGAGTGATGCACTGAAGTATTTGAAGTGTGTGTGTGTGTGTGCCAGCTAGATGGGAGAAATAATAGAGAATAATGCTAGCTGATTATTCATGGGGAAAACGTTAACTGGATCAATTAGATAAGAGGGTTTTGCACATAAATCAGACTGTTAAATGGAGATTACAGTCACCACACACGTTGGATTTCTGAAAATAAAGAGCATTATATTCAGTAGTTAGCTAATATAACTGTAAAACTATACTGTATCATGATCCAACCTGAGCTCTACTCTGTACTTTCAACTATATTAATTGCATGTTGTTAGATATTCATCGCTTACAAATGCTTTATAAGAGTACATGTTTATGATATGTGTATACTGTGTTATAGGGCTGCAAATGATTGTTTGTTTTCATGACAAATCAGTGTGTTGATTACTTTCTTCACTGACTGAGTAGTTATTTGGTCCATAAAATGTTAGAAAATGTTGAAAAAATGTCTATGACCCAACTCTTCTCACTTAATTCATAACATTCTTGTGGTCTCACTCGTTAGTTTCAGGTTGTCTTGAATACAAGATGATGCCCATTATTATTCTTATTATTATAAAATTATTAAAAAGGTTATGCTTTCAGTATAATTTGTATAATTTACAAAATTGACATCATCTTCTATTGAAGATCTGAAAGTAGCAACTGAGGCCATTAAATCCTCAAAAGAAAGTTTATCATATGACTGTAGAGAGAAGTTGGCTCATTTTCCCAAAGACTTCAATTAAAAAAGAAATACTTCATTTCTACTTCCTCAGCTTCACTTTTCCAACTGGAAGGCTACGTCCATTTCTTTTGTACAGTCTGTGATCACGGCACCAATAATGGGTAGGGCCCACTTCATTCAACGGAACCACAATGAACGTTAGGAACGTCAGGAACACACACTCATACCGTACAGTGTATCAGCTTATATCTTCATCACACACAAGTGTAAACAGTGACTGCAAAACCAAAATGTATGTGGATAGACCTTTACTGTCAAGGTTGTAATGACTAGGACAGTTAAGCAATGAGGTTGGCAAGAGTTTTAAGAGTTGCAATTAGCCCAGAGAGATACACACACATAGATATACACACTGCAGTACAAAATGAGTCAAAGATGTGCGAGTTTGGCAGAGAAGACAGAGAGAAAGACTGGAAGGCAAAAGAAAGAGGACTAAAAAAAGCAAGAAGGGGAGGGATTCAAAGAGGGAAACTTTGGGGCCTGGCATTGAATCAATTTGTGGCATTACCAGCAGTGACACCAGAGCGACCTGGCAATCAATATCTGAATAGACCTCTGCACCTCAAGGTCACACACCAACACACACATACACGAAAACCCCACAGAAGTGTGAAGGGCACAGGATGTACAATTTCACCCTGCTGTCTCCCTGGCACTATTTTAAATCTCTTCAGATTCACCCTTGAACACTCACCTTCCAAATCACGTCAACAAGCTCAGTTACACACACAAACTATGTGTCCTACTCTGCCTGTACTATTGAGGGAGCGCAGTGGAAGGATTATCTTGATTACATAAGATTCTTTACACCCAGTTACATCTCAGGTCCCTACAATTTTAACAGGACATTTTAAAGACACATCTGACGATGTCCACAGCATTCGTCCAGTCTGCCGACTCTGCAAATACCAGTCACTCACATGTTGCACTGATCAGATAGAACTTGAAATCAGTCAAATTGCCTTCCTTCCTGCAAAAACCCTGCAATATGATGTGTTTTAATGTGAAGGTACAGCATCTGTAGAAAAAAGGTTGGTTCACTTCAGGCCCCATAATGCTCAGGAAACTCTTTTTATTGTATGCAAGGGAAGCATTGGCAGCAAAACGGGTTATTTTCCAGTATTTTGGTGCAAAACATCTCAGGCCGAGAGCTATAACTGCAATCAAGCTCAAATCAACGCTGGTGCAATGACACGACTCTGTGTGCTCTGAGTACAGTCTGATCAATCTGACCTCAGGTTTAAAGGCCTGTGTGAAGCAAAGTATGAGTTTGTTTCTCCGACTGGAACAAAGTAAATCAGTGTGAACGAATTCTCTTAATTAACATTAAGAGAATCAATAGCGGACAAGGCTGAGAGGAGAGAGGAGATTAGAAAACAACAGTTTATATTTACGATGCATCTGACAAAAGAAGAAGGGGGGAACGCAGCAAAAGCAGCCTTGAGCTGTGGAAATGAAGGAGGAGAAGTAAAGAGCTAAGGAGGATATTCAGTCTGACTAATATGGACAGTGTGGAATTCCATTTTCACCTTGAAGAGCGATAAACCACATCTTGACTCAAATAAAAGGTAATTTTCCAATTGTCCTATGAATGATCATTAGCTGAAATCTTCATATAAAACAAGAACAAAATTGGGGAGGTGATCCATACTGACAAAAAGCTAAACAATACTGTGTTGAAGGCAGTACAACAGACTGATGTGACTGCAGTGGTGAATGTCAGCAGCAGCCACAAAGTGTTGTTTGGTCACAGCCGTTAGAGCAGCTCCATTAACACAGACCGAGTGGTGGGAGGACAGTTTCACCCAATTTGTCTGGCAGCTAATGCATTCATCTCAAGCAGGCGGGCTCGAGATGTTTAATTTTAAAGTGTATTCCATCTACCATTAGACTTTGACAACGTGGAACGAAATACTGCAACTTCAGGAACGTTAAGCAGAGTGTTTGCTCACATTTCCATTTGCATACATTTGGCATAGGATGGAGGTGGAATTAAGTGCAATTATTTAAACCAATGAACACAACGACTTACTGGATAGTTAGACTGTCAAAACAGGAAACAAACCTGGTACATAGGAAAACAATCAAGCACACTAAAGATAAGTGATAATAAGGTGAAATGACCTCACTATTAAAATAGACTGATGCCTTGAAACTATGAGAACAGAAGCAGAACTGCTATAGAACCCTCTAAAGAGACTGCGGGTCCTAAAATACAGCTGGCCCAAGCAGATTTTACCAGCAAAGTTGGCTGACTGATGGTTGAAAAAGGTCTGCCAATGAATCAGCAGTGGATGCAAAGTGGAGAACAGGAAGGGTTTCAGAGAGAACAGTCAGATGGGAAGGTGGATCAGGTGTTGGCCAGACCACAGACTGGTGATTAGAAGCAGGCCGGACATTCAGGAACAAACAGGGGGACACCCACTGCTCATCGTCTCAGACTTGTGTTCCTCCAGGGATTCTGACTCCTGCACATGTTTCCTGTAGAGTCATTAAGTTCGGCGAGTCTACAGAAAAGGAAACTCGTCAAGGTCATTTAGATAAGATCCAAACAGACCAGTCAGGTTGGGGGCGAGAATGTAGGCTACTATGCAGAAAGCTTTCCAAAAAGAATACAACTGAAGGCTATGAGGTCAAAGGCTATCATACCACAATGTGTCCAAGTTAGAGAGTTGATGGTAGAGGCTGCAGATGTCCTCCAAAATCAACAAAGGTCTAGTTTTTGTTAAATGAAATACTGTATGTCTCTTCATGTCTTTTTCACACACATGATGAGAACCCCAACAGGACTCTCACAATTTATTTTTATACCATCGTCTGACACAGATACTATTGTCTGGATCTTCAGTGTTCCAGGGAATTTCGAAAAGATGGTGCAGGCCTTTGATGAAATGGCACTGAAAATGGCCAAAGTCAATTTAACATTAGGCCTTTTTTTCTGATGAACCTAAAATTGTCTGGCATCACCCTGATCCAGAGCCAAACCACTGGTCATGTCAGGAGTACTTTGAAGGGAAGGGAAAATCAAAGTGAAACCTGTTGTGTACCTCAAATTACCACAGTCAGACCCTTTCACATTCTTCTGTATGTGAATCAGCTTTTCAAATGGGCAGAAAAGCAGTGCTATCACTGCAGAACTAGTTAATGTCACGATTGGCTGAGTTTCCTGTCAGGACAATTGGTGATGCAGAGACTAATTTGTCCATTATGTAGATGGGAGTGTCTGATCCCACCTCATTCTTCTAATGATAATGGCGTCTCGCAGTTAGCTGTTAATTACTTCTACTGCCCGTGTGTGTGTTTGTGTGTGTGTGTTTTATGCTAGACACGCTCATGTGTGCAGTCATGGGTGAAACCAAGCCTTTGCTGCAGAGAGACAAGTGGAGAGAGTAAAACAAGAGGAGATTAAGTTAGACAAGGACTTCAAGCAGGTGTGTTTACTTCCTGAGTCACCGTGACCTTCTGATTGGTTCAGAAACACACACTCACACACACATTTGTATTAACACACAAGCACGTACAAAGTGTGTCTGGGTCATGGTGAAGTCACATCAAGTGATTATATTGGTCTGCTGTTGACACCACCATCTGTGTGAGCTGCAGGAAGCCAATACACACACACACACAGAGAGGATTTCTACTATTAAAGTTAGAAATATTATTTTTCGGCCTCTTAAATGTGAATATTTTCTGTTTTTCTGACAAAGATATCACTATAACTAATAATTTTGGTTTGTCATTTGAGAACATCACCATTTCCAGGTTTGGTAAAAACTGAACCGCCAGTAGAAAATGAGCGAGGGAGTGCTAAACACTGATCAATCAACGATTTCTGACATTTTACAGACCAAAAAAGCAATTAATTAATCGAGAAAATAATCGGCAGATTAATAAAATATGAAAATAAGTGTTAGTAGCAGCCTCAGTAAGAAATAACTCCCTTCTCACTTACAATTTATGACAGGAGCAGTGCCTAAAAGCCCACAGTTAATATACGAAGCAGAAGAAAAGTTCACAATTGCAACATCTCACACTGGGATCACTCACCCCCACTACTAATGCACACATATTATGTTGCATAAATAATTTATTCACGTGCACATAAATTTAAAAACATCCAGCCTCAAATCAATTAGGAAGCCGATATTCTCCTCTCACACAGCTCCCTGTAACAAATCTCCTGTTTGGCCTTAACTTTGCCAAACAGTATCATAATGAGTCACTGGAGCTCCCAACTATAGGCCCTTCATTCAATCACGTGCACTAAAATTTTAAATACATGCATTTGAATGAGAGTACACTTCCTAACTGTAGAGTTCCTTCTGTTGTGTCTCTGCACTGCACTTCCCCAAACCACTTGCGATTTAATCAGCGTGAGTGAAACTGCAACACTTTTCCCCCTTCGACTTCTGTTAGTGGCTCTTAAGCACAGATGATTTCTTTTCTTTAGAGAAACCACATCATTGTCCACTCTGCATACTAATGCAGAGCAGCATATTTACTGTAGTCACGCTGACAAAGTGACCCAATCAAGAGCACTCAGTGATGTCTGTATGCAAATAAACGGGCCTGATTTTCCAAAGTGCTATTTAATTGCCCCACAATCAAATAAATTGTGGTGAAGGGGGAACAACACAGTCGTAAAATTTAAATATAGATAAACAGCAAGTGTTTGTAAAATAGCTCAAAGACAAATTACAGATAAACAAAGTATTTCTGCTTAAGAATTCTTTTTCGTTTGGGGTGGGGGGGGGAGTGGATTCTTTTATAGTTTGATTGTCATATGCTTTGTTTATTTCTGCTTGTCACATACCAGCAGGTTTCAGGAAGGTTGTGTCTAAATTGTCTAGTTTTATGGTGTGAAAAAAGGATTAATTTTCTGACACATGGCATTTGTCATGAACATTAACGCTGAGGAAGAAGCAAGAAGTCTTTCCGGGAAATGTAACATTTGTTTTACAGCATGGGACTCACACACATGTAACTAAACAGGACTTGATGTCATTAATCCGCAACTACGGCGGCCTGTAGACACTCGTAATGACAGCATTATACCAAGCCTCTTACTTAATGGTGGGTGTGTTTTGAATGTAACATGTAATAAACCAACACAGATTTCAATGAAATGTCCTGTACAGGATTGCACTTATGATGGCGGATTTGTTCGGAAGCAATTAAGAACAGTTTTTGTTCTGTTGTTGTAAAAGCAGGCCACGTGAGTGAACACAACATCATTTTCTTATGCATGTTTTACACCTGCTTGAATAAGAGCATATTCTTTTCTTGATTATGTGCCCTTAAATATGCAGAGAAATACAACACTATTGATTTCTGATCAGGTGTTTGTTGCCCGAGCAGATAACTTGTTTCCCCCCCTAGTACATCAAGCACAAGTGCATTTGCTTTTTAAACAACCAGCTTGCTGGGCAGTAAAATGGCAAGTGCATTGATCTAAAACTATCAAACACACTTGTGTAAGGCCTGCAGCTGCTTTAATCGTACAAACAAGCCTTTTTTATGTTTGTTAAACACATTCTGTGATGGAGATGTGATCAAAGGGGAGCTTTTATTTCATTTGTTTCTGCAAAATGGTTCATTACATGTATGAATAATATACAGTAGTTTTCAGCTTTTGTCATGGTAGAGGAGTAGAAGGAGGGAAAGAGACAAATGGCTGGAAACGTGCTGCCAACTAGTGGTTGGAGGCTTGAGTACAACACAAAACTACTGTCAGAAAACCACTAGCGTTTCAGATCCATCGATAAAGTGCTTATGCACCAATATTTTCTGACACCTCTTATATGCAGTAGATCAAGTCACTTAGGACTATCTCACTAAGCAATGGGCATCAAAACATAATCATATATTATTACATTATCCTTCAGCCATGAAAGCTTGATTAAGCAGAGCTGCCTTTGGTGCACCGAGCGTTACACTCACAGCTCTGCATTGTCGCTCTCAGTTAGGACTTGAGTGTCTTATTCAAGGGCAGGGAAATGGTGGCTGCCAAGAGAGGACAGTGTGTGTGTGTGTGTGTGTGTGTGTTGCTCTCTTTGTCCAGACACTTCGGTCTCTTCTGGGATTCACAGTGACAATCTTGTGGTCACAGAATAACCTTATTAGCCGCTCGGCCCCAGTTGTCTCAGCTGGAATGACTTCTGTGCAATAATATTGCTCGTCTCGGGCCACATTTGGTATTGGCTTTAATATTCGCACTTCTGCAGATTCACCTCCATTAAATTACAATATTCCACTCAACAGTGCTGTGGAAATGTGTGCGTGGGCCTGCATGTGTGTGTGTGCCAGTGTGTCAGTGTGTAGTTGTAAGTGTCCAGTTGAGAATTATGCAGGTGAGTGAGTTGGGGTTATTTAAGCTTCCTTCACTTTATTCAGCCATGACTGCCTGACAGGGAGCATTTACACACACACACACACACACACACACACACACACACACACACACACACTGGTTTCCATGACTTCAGAGGACATTGCATTGACTTACATTCATTTTCTGGAGACTTACACTAACCTTAACCATAATTACTAGTGCTCTAACCCTTAACATAACGCTAACCTCAGCCTAACTTTGAAACATTTCTTCACCTTAAAATGTAGTAATTTACATTATGGGGACTTGATTTGTGTCCCCATAAGGAAGACAAGTCCCCATAATGTGAGTGTGTAAACAGATTTAGGTCCCTACAACATAAGGAATACCAGGTACACACACACCAAACGTGTTTGCAATCTCACACTATATTATTATTATATTTTCCTTGTATTTTCTGAAGGAAAAATGACATTTACCGTTTTTACATGTGCATACCTACATTAACTACTTTTTTTATCTTAGGTTATTTAGTGTTGTTTCTAACATTTTTAGTATTTGTACAGCACTAAGGTTGTTTTCAGTTCAATAAACTTGACTGCAAGTGAAGATTTTAGCACTTTGAGAAAATTAGTCTAATAAAAGTGTGATAAGGCTGGTTATGAATTTGGCACAGTGACTAACTCGTAGCCAGTTAAGAAAATATATGAATTTCCTGACAGTGTCAACTGTTGTTCCATTAAAAATGCAATGTGTGGAAAGGGTTGAAACACACCAGCAGCAGCATGTTTTCATAACAGTCCTAACATGTCTATAAAGCACAATGCAACACGCACAGGCTTTCATATCAACTGTGGTTCACTGACTGGCAGATTCACCTCACACACAGTAGTTGTGAACAATGTCAATACTGTGGTTTGTCCAAAACAAATGTAATCTAACGAGAGAAAAAATACATTGTAGAATGCAGTTTTTTTCATGTGGGAATTACATTTTTTGTAAGACAGGGTTTAAACACACACCCGTGAAACCAGATGATGTCGCTCTTTGGGTTCAGGCAGCTCTAACTTTGAGGTAAGATCTCCATCTTAGCCTCTAATGTGTCTGTCTCAAGTGTCACATTAGATGAGACAGTATGTCTTTGTCTTTTACACAACGCTGATGAACAGAGCTGCACATGGTTAAAACAAACTGAGGGCAAGAGACGAAAATATGGACAGGATGCCAACCACACACTAAGGACAGAGACATACATGGAATAAACTCATCCAGGGGTGAATAGAAGAACATAAATGTGTCGGGCTTCATGGAAAAGAATCACTTTGGCCGATTTCCTGTACTTCCCTTTCACTTTTGCTCATTTCTTGTCAGGGTCCGGTTTCCCCTGCTTCCTGTCCCTTATTTTGAAAAGTCCTTTTGTTCCTGTGCAACCCTGTCTGTGTTTTTTGATTTCAGGAGACTTGACCAGGCTGCTGGGTGGAGTCCCTCTTCTCACACCTGCTGCGCATTTCCCTGATTTCCCCCCGGCCTTTATCAGCTGGTTCCTCCTTGCAGCAGGTGTCAGCGC